>JAQFVV010000745.1:0-241116 GCA_028023455.1 Epiperipatus broadwayi | reverse complement strand
TAACAATTGTACTCTCATAACAAAATCTAGCCAGATAACAAATAGAACATTATACAATCATATTATTGTACAATTTATTCATTTATCTATCCTTTATTAGTATGTAATCACTATTTATTGTTAATAAAATTTTTGTTGAAATGAAAAGATTGTAAACCTTAATATTGTTATCATCCCATCTTGCCATTTGCCAGAGGGTTAGTTCTGTTACTAAATGCATTGAAGGGAATCAAATTTAAAAATAACTTTAGTAGTTTACCATTAATAGTTAAAAGAGTTATTATCTGTTATAATTTGCTTAATGATTCTTTATTTAAACATATCATTGCACAGAAGTCAAACCATTTTCAGACTTAAGAATATAATGTATTAATTTTATCACTTAGTTATAACACTGCTGGCATACCTTTCCTTTCTCTTATGGTACTTACATATATATATTTTATTGCTTTGTCATTGGGTACTTAAATCCGAAGCTCTCTAACCTACCTCTCTAAATCATTCATAATCAGAAGTATATGTTACTTTCTGTGGAATGTGAGGTGTGAGGTTTTGATTGTCCTGCAGAAGTCTGTACAGCCAGCTTCAAGCATTCAAACCCAACCTCTCCAATTCAATATCATTTCACCAGAATTTATGGATGTACCAACCCTGATTCATTGTCAAATGTGTTAAAATTGTGAAGTATTCAAACTACCATAAGATCTGTATTTCTCTAATGACATGCTAGTGTCGTTATTGTTTTATTAAATTGATTTATGCCTGTTTGACCTTTCGTTAGTCGCAATGAGGCATTGGAAATAATGACACATTCATGAATTGTGCCAATGTGCTAATTATTCAGTATGCTGTTTTAAAACTGCTTCTTTTTAAAATACTAATTGATTCCCATGGGCATAGCTCAATACATATTCTCTGTAAAGCGTTAATGATTATATATCTTACCTCTCCCTGTCAATGTAATGCATTGTTTGTTTCTTGTATACTTATTCTAAAGACGCTATTTACAAACAATGCCTGTCAAACATATGTAATGATTTTAAGATTGTAAATAAATGATTGAGACCATATATTTACATTTATTTGTCAAAACAATTAATGTTAAAATATCAAGCATCTTTCTGCAATCCGAATCTGTTCAGATCTTGTAGATTGTTTTATGCATCCACAACATTATGTATGTAAATATTTGTAAATTGGCATGTTCAACTCCGCACAAGTTATAACTCATTCAGTAAAAATTATGTCTATTAAATAATTGACATAAAGGGGATTATATAAAACAATTCCCAAAATTTGTAAATAGTTAACATTATACCAAGCATGAAATTTCTTTGTGTAATATATATATATATATATATATATATATATCTGAAATACACAGGCTTATAAAATCTGATGATGGATTATATATATATATATGTTCTCCTAATATTTTATTAAAACTATATAATATGTAAATCCTAGTTTCTGAATTATCATTTTCTTTTAATTAAGAATTGTAATTAATAAAATAACTGTAATAAATGTAATTTCTGGCCTACTGTTGTCTCGATCATCATCCTCATTTTGATCTTATGCTCTACTACTGTTTCCGGGCCTGGAATTAAAATAATTATGCTATATCATCGGAATTGTTATTCATAGGGTCAGAGCCTCAAAGAACAGGCAAATAAGTTAGAATTCAGGATTGCTCCAGACCTGTGTATCTCGAGCATGATCGGATTCATGGTACTTTTGCTTGGATTTTGAGTCTCGTTGAGTGAGCAGACGGTTTTGACCGGTATATTACATAAATTAAAAAATCGGTGGTTTTAAAATCACAATAATCAGATTGAAATGATTTTACAGCTGAATGTTTTATTCCATGTTTATTAGTTTCTTTCCTTATTGCTTTATAATCACGCTGATCACATGCAAAAATTTTTCAACTGAATGTATTCTTATATGGGCTTTAAATTGATTTTTATTTTTAATTGTAAATGAGCAAAGATGACATTAATAAATATCACTTTCAGTACTATTCATAGCGATAATTTAATTTGTCATTTAATTATATTTAAAAAAAGAAGACAGTTGTCATTTATTTTTTTGTCAAAAAAAGTTGCAATTTTTTAAACATGGATAAAACAATTTGCAAGTAGTTACATTTCAAAAGTATGCATAACAATTTCATAAGTTTTTGGAATTATCTTTAATTTCAAACAGCTTTACAAAAACAATTGCAGAAAAGTAATGAACAATTAAAAATCAAAAAAAGATGATCTCTTTTTTTTTTATAATTCCAAAATGTAATATATTTAGAGTAATATGGTTTGGGTCTTAACATTTACAATAATATTTAGGAATATTTCACAACACATGAATTAAAAATGTTAAGGAAAATGCTGGAAGCGATTTGCAAAGGTCTTACTTACGACTCACACAGCATTGATCAAGACTAGTAGATATTTTTTACTATTATTATTTTTTTTTTAAAGAGTTGGTTTAGAATTATAATACAGTATGAAATAAGTTATTTCTTATAAAGAACGACAATAAAATGTTGTAAAAAGACATAATATCAAAATAAACTTTTACAAAGTATTCATTATGTAATTAAAAACTTTTACAAAGTTCAATTAAGAAGTAAACATGAAAATAAAAGTGACTGAGATCTTCACGGTCTTATTTCTAAATGCTTAAGATTTACCTATATACACATAAATTTAGATAAAAAGGATAAGGTGGATTTATCTTTTCAATGACTTTATCTTAAGTTTAAAAAATGAAACTATTCCTCAAGCATCAGGGGTAATTCATTAATTACTGTTAAAGATAAAATTAAAATAGGACTTAAGATAAATACTAAAAAGAACGAAAGTAATGTTCAATGGATTTTTTAAAAGAAGAAAATAAAGCCTATAATCACGAATTATAAGAAGCTGACCACTCATTTTTCTAGTTTTTACTTATGGGTCTGAGATTTGAACACTCAGAAGAAGACCGATATAGAGACTTCATGAACAAAGTATGAAGAGTTAAATACTAGAAGTAACACAAAAAGATAAAAAATGAAATACATATGTAAGAGGACAAACAAATATCACTGATATCACTTAAAGAATTAAAAGTCTAAAATAAAGATGAAATGGACATACTGATAAAATAATTGAAATTTTAAACTAGATCCCAAGATATTGTAAAATATTTAGAAAAAAATAATTTTTGAGATGGTTGGATGAAATAAAAAAGTTTGTTGATGTTATATAAAAAAACTGATGACCGAAGAAACTAGAATATATTTGTAGAGACTTCAATTTATAATGGATTGATAGTAATTGAAAATAATGATAATATACATATAAATACTACTACATATTACCAGTGGTGATGTCAGCATTAAAATTGGAAATAAATGTACACAAGATCAAGCTGCTTAAAACTCAGCATGTTTATTATACATGCTGATGAAAGTTAACATTTATGATAATGTAAATGTCACATGACCACCATTTCTTATGCTTGATCATAAGTGTTATGAATACAGGCAAAACTCTCCATACAGTAGTGCACTAGATAGGGATTTTATGCATAAGCCTTCTGGCATCCATTGGCTTGCACTGAGTGGCAATACTGTATGGAGAGTTTTGCCTGTTATAATAATGTAAATGATAAGTAAAATAATAATAGAAATCATAATAGTTATCCCTTAACTCTGGGACATGAATACGAATGGTAAATATATATTTCATTGAGTAATGATTCTTCCCTCATATATATTTACCATTTATAACTAGAATATTCTTGATTTGTAATTATTTTGTAAATAATACCATTAGCAGACAGAGTCTGTATCACTTAAAATCTATCATTTTTACTGGTAATATTGACTCTTAAAGCATTTAGAAACTTTAGTATGGCTTTAACTTTGCTTTGGTTTTGTCCCTTTTGTGAGAATGTTCATTATTTAACTTGATAATATTGCACATGCAATTGACTAAGTTTATCTTTTAATAATTTCACTAATTAATATAATTTAATATTAATTTCATTTTGGTAGGTAAACTTTCTATAATGCTCCATTTGTGGATAAAGTAATAATAATATTCTATCTGCATAAAATTTACAAATTTCAATAATAAATTTTCTTTTACAATATACATATGTGCATGTATATACTGTCCACACCTCCCCTTCACTTGAGAAAATAGTCTTTAAACTTTTAAGGTCTTCAGCAGTTTCTTTGATACTTTGGTATAGATATATATTTTTAAATTATGATCTGTATTTAGTTCTTCTTGATTTGCTGATCTTGATGATAGAGTATCATTACTTAAATTCACAACATACTCACTTAGTCTGTTATTGGCTTCAACATCTTTATCAATGGGTGATGCTATGTTTTGCACAATTGAGAAAAAATCCTCACATGTTTCACATATTCTAAATTCCAATTTAGAATTAGCTAACATACATTTAACTATTAATTTCATCTGGCTTTACACCAATGAATATGTAAGTAGTTAATATGGCTATGGCCTCTGACATCAAATGCATTTTCAAGCCTAATAACTCTTATAACTTCAGATTACAATTTTTATGACAGTATCAGGAATCCAGATCTCTGGTAATTGTCTTTCCTTATAAATATTCCTAAATTTGCATGAGAATTTTCTTCCTTCAAAATACTTTTATCTTATCCTTTTCAAATTGGTAACAGCTTAGTTAAATGTGTATGACACTTTTATTATAACAATAACTCTGGTTCCTTTGTCAGATACAAGAAGTTGGGATATCCATGAGTAGCAAAAACTTTGGGGAAGACTTTGCTGGTACAATCTGTATTAGTAATTTTCATGAGATTGTACTTGGCCCAACAAGATTAAAAATCCACTACAATTTAAAAAATCTATCTTTGTATAGGACCAGCAAAGTTTATATGAATGTGTTACCAAGAGTTTTTAGCCTTTATCCATGACTTATAAGTTTTGTTGGTAAATACACTTGGCATTTGTTATATATTTTTTAGTCAGTTTAATTTCTTTATTAAAATTTGACCTTCAAACATATGATTATGCCAGTGTCTTTGTCCATACAATACCTGGATGTCTAAGGTGTAGCAATTTGAACACTCTGCTTACAACCTTCTGATGGTATTAGCACTTAGTCACCAGGACACATCCATTGCACACAAATGAACTCTGGTGGGCATTTCAAATAGATATAGCAACATAGTCTGGGCAACTGTTTGGCCATCCAATACAAACATGGTTTTTTTATTTTTAGTATATCAACAGTTACTATTAATCCATTTTGCAACTTTGCCACTATTCAGATTTTCTAAAGTCATCTAAACCAATAAGTTTATTTTTATAAACTCCTGCTGGAATTTATCTCTCACTGACAAATGTGATAAGGCATCTTCATATCTAATCTCTTTATAAGATTTGAAGACTAAGTCATAGTCATCTGCAGCTAAGATATTTATCCATCTCAGTAATCTCTGGCTTGCATATTCCAAATTTTTTTATTTTTGCTGAAAATTTCAAGTTATGGATAAAGGTTTGAATACAAAATTAATTTTCATCCATACACATAGGGTAAAATTTCTTGCATGCAAAAATATTAATCAGGGCTCCCTTATCCAACTAACTATCCTTTTTTGGCAGGGAATAAAGCTTTGAAGGCATATACTACTAGGTATGAATCTCCATAGCAACAATGGGAGGTGACAGCTTCAGCTCCTAATTTTGAAGCATCTGTGGCAACAATCACTTTCAGTCACTATGGTAATGTACTAAAATATTATTTGACATTAGAATGGTCTTTGTTTTTTGGAAAGTTATTCTATGTTCCTCTGACTATTTTGAATAGTGTCCCTTCCATAATAAGTCATATAACAGTGTTAATATGTGTAATTTTCCCTGAAGAAAACTTTCATAAAAGTTAAGAAATTCTGAAAAGCCTTGTAAATCCATAACATTTTCTAGGTTTGCCACTTCTTTTATAACTCTAACCTTTTTTGGGGTTTGAATATTTGCAATTTTTATTATTATGACAGAATCTTAATCTGAAAAGTTACCCAGATGCATTTTGAAGAATTCAGCTTAGCACCAAATTATTTAATATCAAGCACATTTTCATCACATGTATTGACAATTCATGTTCAGTCTGAATAGTAATAAAATGGATAGGAATGACTCCTTTTATGCCTTACAACAAAGCATCCATTTTAGCTAAAAATGTTTGGAGCTACTGTAATTGCATGTGAAGCTTGTTACATCTGATTATAGATAACAGCTGTTAAGTTTTTTTCTATGACTGGTATCTGATGGAAAGTGCATTTTAAACATATTCTCATGATGTGATCCTAAAATTTCAGCACATTTGGCATATGATGGCATTTTGTTTATATATTTTAGTGTAACTTGATTTTGAAAAAATAAATAGTCCCTTCAGGTTTCATAAAGACAACCACTGAAGTAATACATAATGAGTTTTTAACAGATAACAATACCTCTTTTTTGACCACATAATAGCAATTGTTTCCCCAGCTTTGACTTTAATATATATATATATATATATATATAAATATCAAAGCTAAAGTCAAATATATATATATATATATATATATATATATATATATATATATATATATATATATATATTGTGCCCTTATCTATAGGTCATAATAAGGTAGAATGGTCAATTACTAAAAAAAATTTAAAATTTTAAAATATGTTTGTGTAATATATTGATAATTGTATGATTGATTAGATTTTATAGTACAATTTAAGGCTGAAAATACCTGGTATATAAAAGTGTAATGAATTATTTTAAAGAAACAGTTAAATAAAGCTTAATTATATCCTTGCTTATGGTTGTAAAAGCTGGCCATATAAAATAATACAGCTATAAATAGTTAAAAGTATATTAAACAATTCAATTGTAATGTTTTAAAACTAATAAATTAAATAAAAACGATATGTAATATTATAATTATAATTAATATTCAAATTTAATCTAATATATTTTAAAATAAACTTTGGGATGGTGAGAATTATATTTAGTTCTACATTTTTAAATTATTTTCCAAATTTTTATAAAATATATCAGTTTTGGTAATTTAGACCGAGACATAAATTAAAAAATCATCTGATAAAGTTAGTAATCATGTGACTGTATATTATATAGCTTCACACACACGCTTGTTAGAATATAATAATAAAGTTTGTGAATTATAAAGCTAAATATAATTGCTATCGATCGTTAAAGTAAAAGTTGAAATATTAAATGATATTTTAATAATTGTTTTAAAGTTTAAATGATTTTGATAAAATTATAATTGAGTTAAAAAATACATTTTAAATAATATTTAAGACATGACATCATAAATTCTTTATTTTAAAAAGGTTTAATCTATTATAAAACTAAAATGTGTAAATTTGTTCGCGCTAAAAAAGTCATTAACCTTTTAACCGCTAATTAAATCATTGGTTGTATGAGGTAAAAATCAAAGCTTTTAATTGGCCAACTCACAAACTGAAGTCAAAGCCTATTGTTAAAACATATTCGCCTATAATATTAAATTCAACTCAGATACATTTATAAAAAGTATATTATTAATTTTTCAGGTTATGAAGAGAATGAAAGTTCTTTCAAAAATAAATTGCTATTTATTTATTCTAAAATATTCAATTTCGGCAACATAAAAGCTATAATATAAACAAAAAGATCGACTTTTACGTTATAGAAAAGTAAATATTTCTTTTTACTACATCTTCAATATTTGTACTAAAATCTTCAATATTTTTCGAAAATAATTTTGTTTTTTTATTATTCTGTCTGAGAATCATTTTTAGTTTCCATAAATATAATTTTATAATACTTAAAATTGGATTTGAAATGAAAATCTCAGCGTTTTTCTTTATTTTCTTTGATCAGGCGGTTTCTTTGTTCTTTCCGGCCAATCAGAATGTCTTTTTCGGCTGAGAGCTTGCTAAGAACCAATCACAAATAATGTTCTTTCTTTGTTTAGGTTTAAATGCGTTTTTTTTTATTTTTTACTTGTAAAATAAGTCGGAAGAGGTCACCATCATACAGAACTTTTAAAAATCTCTTTAAAACGTATCGAACAAATTTTTTAGCATAAGAATCGGCTGAGTTAGAGTGACGTCAACTGCTTACGAGAGGTCACGTCAAAGACAGGCAAAGAGTTAACCAATCAACGGAGGTAATTTAGCAGACAAAATATAAGAATTAGACAGAGCGAGAGAAAGTAATGTGTAAGTGAAGGAGGGAGTAACATATTTTTTTAGCTGTATAATATCGTAAGCTAGAAAAGTGATATAATTTTAAAATTTTGTATTTATTTTAAAAGTTTTTTTTTAAATATAATATTTTGAACTACCCTTTACATGGAGGGCTAATTTAAAAGTTTTCTTACCAGTGATTTTATTCAAGTTTAGCCAAAACCTTACAGTAAAAATGGAAATACTACAGAAAACAGTATATAGAAGTTATGAGAAAGGAAAATTTTTGTAAAGTGCCTTGATACAGCTTTATTTACGCTCAACCAGAAACTTATTATTGTAACTCAGAGGAATATAATTTGGATGCTATACGGAAAACTTGAAAGAGAAGTTATTTGCCGTCAGGAAAAATTTATGATGCACAAATTTATAAGGCTACTCTGAAGTTATTTTATTCTTCTCTATGGAAAAATTAAGATACGTATATCATAAAGAAAAATTATATAAAAGTTATAACAGAGAAATAATGTTTGTCTTTTTAAAGGAAACATTACAAAGTATATAGTTACCAGAACTTTAAAAGAAAGGAAAAATTACCGAATAATGATAGGAAAGAGTCATTATTTTTTTTAAAAAAAAGGAAAGAAAAAACTTTATCTAAGAAGAATTAAAATATTATAAAGTGTTCATTATAAAAACGCTTAATAAAGATAGAGATTAGGAAAATGGAAATTTAAATTACTTAATGAAAATGGATCCATGGAGATAGAAAAATTTACTGAATATTTAAATCAAAGTACCTAGAAGATGCACCATAAAAGTCGTGCGGGAAAATATTAGCAGAAAATATTAGAAGAGAATATGTAGATGTTTTCTTTACGGGATTAATTGATATCATAATTAATAATTGTATTAAATATTATAAAAACCAAGGATTGTCATCTATGAATATTTATTAAACAGAGCAATAATTGTTTTGCCTTAAAATTGAACAAGCAGGGAGAAGAACATTAAGTGACTGAAGAAGAAATAATAAACATTTTTTTTAGCTTTAATATGAACGGTTTTCAAGAAAGTTTGATAAAGAAGTACAGTAAATATAGTTTAAATATTTTTTTACTAATTTATTTTAGAATATAAAATGTTATGTGAGATTAGGGAAAACATATAAACATAAATTTAGTAATATTAAAATTTAAATATAATAGCTTGATAAAATTATAGAAATAGTGTTTAAAATAAAGTGTATGGATGTGAATCTTATATCTACAAGGATCAAATGGATGGTGAACGCGATCGAGGAGATAAAGGTTGTTTGGTAATTTTTATTTATAAATAATTTTATTGAAAAAACCATATGTAATAATGATACAATTGTAAATCAAAAATAATAGTTATCCATGTTAGTCAGGCAACCAAATGTTCTGATGTGGTTACTGGTGTTGTTAATCCAGCTTAATCAGGCTCCACGTGTTGTCAAATAAAAATCTGGAAGAGATTATTCTGTCCTTATGGCGAAATTCCTTTAGCTTGGAAATGAATGTGTCTTCAGGCTTGGGATGAGGAAAGGTAAACTTGTTGCGACATCTGGCCAACCAGATGGCATAAGTCAGAAAGGTTGAGAGTCTTGTGGTGACATAATCCCTGGACAGGAAGCAGCATTTAATATTTAAGATTTTGTTCAGGGAAATGTGGCAGTGGTAAGTAATGAAAGTTCTGATTTTGTCATATGCTGGGCAATCATTTATCATATGATCAAAGGTTTCACAGGTTCTATGGCAGTTGTGACACATAGGATCTATATTCTTGAGGAATCTCCTGTAGTGCAGGAACCAGTTTGTCTGGAGTGAATTCAGGTTGATTTTTATGAGAAAGTCCAGGAACCTTGGCTCCAGCTTGAGATGCTTGAAAAACCTGGTGACCACGTGATTGTTACCACCGAGGTAAGGAATGGTAGAGTTTTGTGTGGGAAATAGCAGGCCATGAGCATCCCAAATGGAGATTTTTTGTCTGAATACTAGGGAAGAGTGGCCATTGTGAGCGAAAAGGTAGTCAAGTATCTGATTTAGCCAGCTTATCTTTGAAGGTGGAGGTCTGTCAGATGGAATGACTGGTTGTTCCGCTACAATCTGGGGAAATTTCTTTTGTAGGATGTGGATCAGAGAGTGGCACTTTTGGTAATATATAGAAAACGTAGCATGCAACGACATACCATTATTTTTACTATGTCGCTGCATGCGTTCAATTCCTATGGCCGCTGTTTTACCATTCCACAACAGCCGTGCACAGATTCGGTTGATTTTTGTATTGAAAGCCTTTGTCATGTTAATTATGGGTAGATAGTAGCTAATCTTTGCCATTACCTTGATATTGAGGAGAGAGATTTTCCCTTGCAGTGATAAATAAACCTTGGCAAGGTTTTTAACTGTGTTGGTGGCGGCTTCAATGATAGAATTCTGTATTTGTATCGACATGGCTTGCGGTGACTTGTATATGGGAAACCCCAAAAAGTTTTGGGGGTCTGCTGAGAAAGGCGATGATATCTTCTTGCCGGTGTTGATTTTCCAGGCCGATGACTTGTTGAGGTTGAAGGAAAGTTTGGAGGATTCGGAAAATTTGTTGATTATTTGTATGAGAGGTTTTAGATATTTTTGGGAAGGTAAGGTGACAAGGACATCATCCATGTAGGCAAATGCTTTACAGTGTTTCTTCAGCTGGGGTATATAGATTCCTGGAAGTTCTGCCTCAATCTGTTTAAGAAGGGGGTTTAAGTAGAGTATAAATAGGAGACTGCTAAGTGGAGATCCTTGGGGTATGGATTTTGAAGGAATAAAACCATCTGTAAAGAAACCATTCAGGGAAATGTGGACCAATCTGTTGTTTAGTAGATTGTCCAATATCTGAATGATTTGAGTAGGAATGTCTAGTGCTGAGAGGCAATTGAGCAGGATGTTGACATCTACTGAATCAAATGCTTCAGAGATGTCTAGCTGAACGGCAATGGGTTTGTATAGATTCTTGGATCTGATATGATCACAGAGAATTTTTACCTCCCCAATTGCAGAGAGTGTGGATGAGCCCTTCTTTGCAAATTGCAACTGGGATATGTTGTCCAGAATAACATCTTGTATTTTCTCCTTGATCACACCTTCAATGACCTTTAACAGGATTGGGGTCATGGAGATTGGTCTTATGCTAGATAGAGCAGATGCATCCCGGTTTTTCTTAACAAAGGGGACCATCGCTATGGGATAAAGTTTGGGGATGATTTTTTTGCTGTTTGCAAGATGGTTAATTAGTTTTAATACTATGGGAGCTGTGAAATTCTCAAGGTGCGTAAGTATGAACTTTGGAATGCCGTGTAGTCCTGGATGGACATTGGACGGTAGGGCGGCCAAGCGGTTTTTGATGTTTGATATTGTTATTCCATGTTCATTGTTTTGTGATGTCTCATGCCACTGATTTGTGGGGTAGGTAACAGAGTTTGATAGGCGGTTTTTGAAATATGACTCTATTTGAATGAGCATTTGGTTGCCAGAGGTATGGCTACCATCGATGAGGAGGGATAAAGGAGTTTTTTGTTTCTTCCTTGCCCCTAGAGCCCATCTGAGATAGCCACGTGTCCAGCAGTGTTGGCCAGGTAAGTATAACCTAGCATTTTTTGTTGCTATTATTTCAGCAATCGCAGCTTGTTTCTGCTTGTACTGTGTTTTAAGTAATAGGAGGTTGTCTGTAGTACCATCACTTGAGAAATTTTTAATCCTATGGTGAAGCAAATCAAGCTCATTCATCAGGGTTGTTGAGCCTTTATGTTTTTTGGTGTGCTGTATGATTATGGTTTGGAGGATGCCTGTGAAGGCGAACCAGGCTTCCTCAGGATTTATGTTAAGAATGTCAATTTTTTCAAAGAGTATGTAGGCATCTGAGAAGACAGCTTCCGTGGCAGTAGCTTTAGTTATGATTCTGATTGTTTTATTGTAGTCTATGGGAGTGTAGGAGTCCAGATCTAGAGACGCTATCAGGGCAAGATGGTCTGAGAAGGGAACGGGTTGAAGCTTGGCTTCCAAACCATAGTGCAGCTCTGAGGTGTAAAACATTAGGTCAATCAGTGTTCTAGAGCTCTTCGTATAGAATGAGTATGCATCCGCAGGGAAGAAACCTCTGCCATTTATGAAACCCCTGGCTAAGAGATGGAGGTATTTCCGTGTGAACACATCATATTGCAGGTTGAAGTCCCCCAAGAAGATTGTAGGGCCTGTGTTGTTTGCAGTGATGAGATTTATGGTGTGTATTATTCTAGAATAAGTCAATGGGTTGTTCTGGCAGTATACGTATATTGCAATGAATTCACTAGATTGGTATATAAGCTTGATTGCAATGAGATTGGCATCATGGTAAAGCACTTTATAGGAAGAAGGTGGTTTCCTGTTATTAATGATGATTCCTACCCCTCCAGCAGCTGATGTATTAGTAGACAGAAGAGTGAAGCCCAGTTTTGAAAGTTCGAGAATTATGTGAGGGTTGGAGTTTAGGTGATATTTGGTCTCTCCTAAGAATAAAATATGAGGAGATGTAAGAAGGAAAAAATGCCTAATCGCATATAAACGGTCAGAAGAATTAATTCCCCTGATGTTAAGACCAATGATTTGGCACTTGATCCTATCCATAAAGATTATTGCTGCTTGGTTTTACCGCCAGCGGAATCTTTGATTGAAGGTTGTAATGGTCCTTGTGATCACTGAATTTCTGATCTGCCAAGGATGGCCTGTGGAAATCAGCTCTAAAGAGCTCAGTTTCACTGTGTGATTCATGACTGAGAGAGTTTTTTGGTGTGCTTTGTACCTTCCTCTTGTTTTTTTCCAGAATAGAATTTACACTGTAGGGAAAGGAGAACTTTAGGTAGTTTGGCTCGGAAGCAGGAGATAGGTGTGAGTCATCTTCTTCAGAGTAGGCCTTTGAAAGTTTGGAAGATTTTTGTTTATTATTAGCATTAGGGGGTAGGTTGAGATCCATGTCTGAGACATGGTCAGAGATGGGTGGTGAAGATCTATTTTTTGT
Organism: Epiperipatus broadwayi; assembly: GCA_028023455.1. Classification (NCBI taxonomy): domain Eukaryota; kingdom Metazoa; phylum Onychophora; class Udeonychophora; order Euonychophora; family Peripatidae; genus Epiperipatus; species Epiperipatus broadwayi. The sequence continues at coordinate 227,824 of JAQFVV010000745.1, read as the reverse complement.
AGGTGTGGGAGCTTTCATATGGGATGAATTTGTATAGGATATTGATAGTTTCGATGCGTCCATTATAGATTTAGTGTTAGAAACCGCAGGTTTTGATCTTAGAGGTCTTGGGGTTCCGAGTGCATTGTTATGGTCTTGATGGTCCATGCTGAGAGGTGCATCATCTGTATTGTCAGAAGAGATTGTTAGATTTTTGTGTCTAGAGGCATTATTTGGTTCTTTTGGTTTTGAGCCTTTTGGTAAGTTGTCTGGTTTCTGTGAGTTATCTCTGGGCTTGGAGCCATTTGGGTTTTGATATGCTATTTGTATCTGTTTGCTGTCATTGGATGGTTTTCCCTTGAGTTTATTAGGATTCATAAAGTCTTTGGTGTTGGTTACTCTACTGTAGGATTCAACTTCAGCTTCAACAGTATGTAGGCCTGGAGTGTTTGTGGTTAGCATTTCATTATGTGTGACATTAGCAGGTGTGAGTGTATGAGGTGCTTTACATTTGTGAAACTTATTTTCCTTTTGACCACAAGAGGTGCATATTTTTGCTGGGCATTCTTTTATGAGATGTGTTCTTAGGCCACAATGAAAACATTGTGGCCTGACGCCAATGAAGGAAAGTATCATTGGACAACCTTTTGCTTTAATGGTAGTTGGTATGTCAGTGGGCCCTAGGCCTTTTCTTAGTTGAATTTGAAATGATGCAGTGTTGGATAGGATGGACTTGATCGTCTTGTCTACTGGCAGATATGAGAAATTCTGGATTTTCCCGTAAGGTAAAAGGATTTCTTGGAGGAGATTATTGTCAAGGCCCATGATACAATTCTTGAGGGTTCCGATAAGGGTAGCAGGTCTGTTTGTATCAACATATATAAGGAATTTGTTGTCTAGTTTTTTGAAATTTGATTTAAATTCATTTCGGAAGGCCCAAGTGGCAAATTCGACAGCAATGTATCTGTCGTTTGGGTGATTGAGTATCCGGTGTATGCCCTCTGTTAATTTGTATTGTTTTATTAATTCGTATAGTGCTGTAATGGGGAATTTATGGAGTGAGCAATTTGGTTCTGTCACTGCCAGAACAACACTTTTATCATTGTGGTAGTTTACTAAGGATTTGAGGAGGGTTGGAGGTATTGTTTGGTTGAAGTCAACACAGAGGCCTTGGTATTGTTTCTCAGTGAAGTCATTTATGGAGAATTCATCGGTCTCAAGCCCCAAGGTGGTTTGATTTTCCTGTTGTAGATTTTTTAGTTTTAGTATATCTAACATGGTAAGGTCGTGATTAATTTTACTTGCTGTTCCGAGTATGGAGCAAGTTTCGTTGTATGAATTAGTTTTAAAGTTGTTGGTATTTTGTATAGACTTAGATGGACTTGTAGTACCAATTTTTGCTATGTTAGCATATGATATGTGGCTCCTAGATGAACTGTTAGCCATTGTATTACAGTTTTTTTCAATAGGTGTTATGTGAGGAAGGTAATTTAAATCACTCTGTGTCAAATCTAGTGTTGGGTTTGTCTGCTTGATTGTTGAATAGTTTCCCTTATGACCGGTATGGAAAATTTTATTTTGATCTTCTTCTCTCTGGTAGTTGAGATTCTGAGAGTAAGAGGGAAGAGTTGGGAATTCATCTATAGAAAGTGGCATGCTTTGTAAGGAAGTATTTTGGTAATTTTAGTAGTTGTTTATAATGCATAATGTATTTTTTTTAGATCATCTATTGACTAAGAATGGAGTGTGAAAGTTTAAATTATATGTACACACTTTATACAACATTTTTAACATATTATGAGATAGGAGTAATTCGGAATATGCATGCAATAATTTATTTAAAGTATATTAATAATATAATTTAACAGAACAATTGTGTGATTCTTTTGAACTTTCATGTGATAAAGTATTCAGATATTTAAGTAGTTTGTATGATTAAATATATGGAGGAAAGTAGTAAAAAGATTTTCTTATAGAACAGTGGAATAGTTTTAAAATAAATGAATTTTATTATTGTTAGTAATGCAGATATGTATTTGTCGATGTACAGTATAGAAAAATCTTGAGAAATAAGATCGGATAGTGACTTGGAAGTACTAGTGGAAAGGAAACCAAGATGATGTTTTTTTTTAAGAAATAGGAAAAATAAAGGATTTGGATCATATTTAGTTTTGTGTGATTTCAGTATAGTTAACTAAGCCCTATGACTGAACACATATAGTTTGGACAGTGTTTTTACATATCTTTAAACTTTGGATGTTATAATAAAGCTGAAGAAATAGCTTTAGCATCGTTCCTATGATAGAGGTTAGTAGACAGGTAAAGGTCACTCCTCTATAGTGTCTTTTAATTCACTGTGCCATGATTGTCAAGATATATGACGAGTAATATTCTAGTTGTATTTTGATCCTATGCATCTATCTTTGCTATCCTTATTTCGTGAATCTGCATCGGTCAGAAAGATATTTTCAAAGAAATAATGAATAAAATAGAACTGAAGATATGTTTTCGTTTATGTAAGAATAGTTTATTTGCTGGAATGTATAGAATTGTGTAACTTTAAAATTGAAAGTCCAAAATATCATAAAGAGAGAAAGAATCATATAATACATTGTAAAATTAATTCAGAAATGAATATAAGATTTTGAAAAGAAATCTAAACCAAGTATTTTAAAAGTGATAATAAAATTTGAATGAATTTTTTTTTAAAATAATATTTAGAAAATAAGTATTGCATATTTATTAAGAAAATAGTCCAATAATGTACAATAAACATATACTTGTGCATGGTATATTAATAGTTATAATTATATCATCCGAAGTAAGGCTTGAATGAGAATATTAGGATTAATAAACATCGGATAATGAACAATAAAAACCTAATACCGAATGTAGTACAATGTTTTGACTTTGTAAGATTCCATACAACCCATATAAAACTAAAATTTGTTATTTTGTAGAATTTTACTACGAATGTAAATTTTGTAAAAAGAAATATAATTTTAATAATATTAGGGATGAAAAGTGTTTGTGATAATCATCTAAGAAATGCATTTTTGAAATAAGCTAACCATAATAATAAATCAAGTAATAATACTGTATTTTCTTAAGTGTTAAAAAATAAGAGTTAACTAGGAAAAGTAAATATTATTTTGATTTCATTTTATAAACTAATAAATTAAGTTGAGATATGAAAGTAAGGGATATCCAATGTATATAGTGTAAAAATATTGTTAATTTATTTATGTTGTTAATAAACTTTGTTTTAAATTTGTTCTAAAGTTTTTGTGTCCGAGTTGTTATTTCTCCACATGGATGCATGAAATCACGATACATTTATAATTGAAACAGACATATAGGTTTTGCACAAAAGGTAAACATAAAAGTGTTATAATAATTTTGAGAATTTATTGGTATGTTAAAATTAAAAGATCATAATTTTATATTATTTATTGGTCATAAGTCGGTTGCCACAATATTACATTAAATTATATGCTAATGTTGCCACACGTATTCTGTTGTCAGATTATTAAAATACTACCACGTACATATTTATTTATTTTATTTAGGAAGAAATAAGATTATATTATATTATGATATAAAATTCCCTTTTCATGTTTTACTACCATAATTTTAAATTAGTTAGAATACAATTTCTGAACCTGAGATTTTATTTTATTTTACTTCATTTTATTTAATTGAGCTAGATTCTTGTTATAAAGAAGATTAAGATATGATTATTATTTTAATCGTAGTGCATAGAGCTTAGAAAGTCGTAAGAATACTATGAGTTAGTTATTTGGTATAGTAAAAAAAAAGAGGGGATAGTGTTCTTATGCCATTGAGGTAGTATCGTGTGGATAATGTCTCAATGTAGTCTATCTCGTTCCCCGTATTGTCACTCCATGTCTCATGAAAATAGTAAATATTTGTTAATTCATTTTAAAATTGAATCGAATTTGTATTTTAAAATTAGAGCTAGTAATCATTTTAATTAATGCTGAATATTTCATTTATTTATTTGTTAACTGAGCTAGAACCCTTAATATTCGTAATAAACAATATATTTGGGGGGTGAGGATGCGCGGGGGGAGGTTAGAATATATATATATATATATATATATGGGAACCTTTCATAGTTTGAACTTGAACATGGTAGGCTGCCCATCCATCACATTCACTTGCCACATCTTTAATTCCAGTATTCGTTGTTTAAATGGGTAAGGATACTTATTTTTAACATTCACTTCCAATGTAACTTTTTAATTATTTTTAGACATATGTCGAATAGTCAAAACAGGTTTTGACCTCTCAACAGATTTATATATTGCTTTACATAAATAATGATAATACTTTAAATCTCACATTAGCTTTTTCTGGACTCAGTGGTGCCACTAAAAAAACTGGGTCCAAAGACAGAATTCCAAAAGACCCAATTTTAAAATTTAAAATTTTAAAGTGTCATGTATTTATAAATTTTAATTATTTATTTTATATTATAAATATTGTATAAGGTAATTTAATAAAGATACTCCAAAAATCCTTCTTCCTAATCTTTGCATTTGCAAATTACTAACTAGTTTTAAGTCCATTTTAGATGCTTCCTTCTTAGTTAACATTGCAAAATCTTTAAACCTGGTTTGGTCAATTGAATTTCTTTTATAATTATTTTATTATTTTTAATTTACTAAAAGATCTTTCAAAGCTAGCTACAGTTATCAGAAGTGTAAAAAATACTAAGAAAATTTTATATATTTTACTAAATTCACTTTCCAAACAACTGTAGTGAGTCATAAGCAAGTATGAGAAGAGTTAAATAAATTAGTTTTTAAACAATGAGTGATGCCTTGTATGGGTTGTAAAAAGTACTGTGTATTTTTCAAAATAAATTTTACAATTTCTTATATTATATAATAATGACAATTTATGAGATATAATTAATAATTGTTTTCATAATATATTTTAATTGTCTTGCTAGAGATTTATTAGTTTATGATCCATTGGACTATGTGGGTCTACAGGCATTTCCTTACTTTGGACTTGGTAATTACATCACCACTGGGACTAATGCATTTCTGCATATATATACTTTATTGCCTTTGGCATTAAGGACTAACACATTTGTCTTTTTCAACTTCTTTTTATTCTTGCTTTTAGCATTAATTTTATTTCATTCTCTTAGGGATAGTATAGATAATCCTGTCAACTTCCATGTTAATTTTATTATCACAGATGGTCATGTCAAGTGATAAACAAGCCATTAGTTGTATTCCTTATCATTTTTATGTCTATTTTTTTTCAAGCTCCACATGCCCTATTTATAGTCTGGGTGTGGTTTTACTTTTACATTATTTTCTTTCTTTTTATAGACATGAGGTAGATATCTTTTGATGTCACATATACAGTGTTTTTTCATTTTAAACTTGTACAACTTTTTTGTGCATCCCTTTTCTCTACAAAAATAACATATCAGGTTATTCCTTAGAACTTTTGTAGGTACATTAAGCATTTGTGTTTTGTTTATACTTGTAGTTTTTCAGTTCACTCATTATAACTTGGAAATTTTAATGTATTTTCTGCCATCTCATGTGCAATGAAATTCACAATCACCATCTTATATATCAAATCTACTTAACAAATTTCTTTCAGGATTGTGGTCTAACATCTTGTAAAGTAATTGCCTAACAGCATATCATCCAAGTCATCTAGAAATCTACATTGTTTATCCAGGGTAGTAACTGCTTCCTCATACTAAAGCATAAGCAGGCTATTGATTTTGACACCACTAGATGAAAATATACATCTAGAATTTCTGCCAATGATTTACACAGTATAAGCTCAGAAATCTTTAGATCACACAATTGTTTCATTATCTGAAGAACATTGTTACTGGTGAAAAAATCAATGAGTGGAAACTTTGACATCTTCAAATTTTATTAATACACATTTACTATTCAATGTGCTTGATATATTGCTTGTTTATATCAAAATCCTGCAGAGTATGAGTCAGTACTACTATCATTATATTAGTCACATTATTCTTTTGTTCCTACACAAATTCACTGCCCCAATCTACTATTACTATTCTCACAAAAACACAATTGTCACTGCACTATTTTGCTGGGTATACAGGAATATTCTTACTATTACCAGCCATGCCAACCTGAAAATTAAAAATAATTTACACATGTCCAAAGTTTTTAAAATTCATCGTGTTTATTATCCATGCTGACAAAAATGAATAATAATAATAATAATAATGTATACCGAGCCTCATATGCTTCAGACAATAATACTAATCTATTATTTACATGTATGGATTCATTCAAAGTTTATTATTTAAAGTAATAATTCCTCTTATTTCTAAATTTATATAATAAAGATAACTGAATTAATGTTAATTACTTATATTTCCTAGCTATCTTATGTGTATCTATAATTGTATGGAAACTAATTTATATTTTGTTTCAATTTGCCCAAGGTATATTTATAAGCACTGATTTTCTTATTAGCATTAAGCACCAATTCTTAACTAAATAAAGAATTATGCAATGAGGGAATACATCGATATGGCAGTCCCCTATACTATCTCAGAATTATATTTTAATTCTTAGGGATAAATGGTATTATTAAACAATAAAAAATATTGACATATAATGATATTAATTTTTAGCAATATTAACAAGTTTTGGAAAGTATTAACTGCCAAACTATGTATTTATTAATTTTATCACTTTATTTCAAAACATTTTTTTTAAAAATGCCATTTCAATAAACAAACAATTAATAACAAATCTGACAAAATTATAATTTCCCCCCAAATACAGTTTATATATTTCCCTTCACCCAAACCCAAATAAAAAAGAAATAACAAAAAAAAGTATATACAATCTACACAATAAATTTCCTTTACCATTATACAGCTCTGTATTAAATATAATCTTATATACATTTAGTTAATTCAAACCCCCCCCATCTTTCTTCATGTGTAATGATGTACACTCACATCTATACATATAGGCTTTTTACTTTTTTTTATTCATACAATAATAAAGCATCAACAAAAACAGAAAACAAAATTTCACAATCATTTATAAAACTAACAACACACGCAACACAAATTGAAATAAAGTAAAAAATATATATAAACTTTCATTTTATTTCCTGGGATTTTAACAACACAAATAAGTAAGCTTACACACACACATATATATTACATAACTTTCTTGTCTCTCCATGGAATGTTTATATCTTTTGGAATCAAAGTCTGTTTTGTTCTTCAGTGGATTCTAGCCTAACCTTTGGCATCGGCAATCCATGCATTTATTATTCATACAAACCTTTAATGTCTTTTATTTTGTTAGATGTTTACATTTGACTCTATTTTGTCAAATCATTCATCAGACAGCAGACAGATAACAACAGATCCAGTCACATGGCTAATACGGATGACAAATCTGGTATACTTTTTTCCTCATGTGTCATAGCATCAGCCGGGATGCGAACCCGCTAACCCGGGACAACTGCTTGTAAAGCGGCTGTCGCTGACCTCTCGACCACCAATGCTTGACAAATCTGGTATACTTTTGTTATCACTATTCCATGATATTTATTATTTGGCAATTGCTACTATATATTTCACACATGATATATATATTTGACTGGGTGTGGAATACTTGTTCCCAATAATTACTTTATTTTTTGTTTATCAAAAAACCCTGGTTAATTCTTTCAAGCTCCATGTAATTTCAGATTTTACTTTGGTGTTCAGTTAAAATTCAATTTTTTTACACAAAAGTTTTTTTCTTCTTCCCTCTGGAGAAGATAAAAACAACAAAATTAGCAGCCTAAGAGATATATATCCATACGAAGCAAAAAGCATCTTTCTATATATTTTTTGTTTTTTATACTTCTCTTACATAAAAGAAAATGCTGACTCATCATTCAGGTGGTCAGTGTTTAACATTTTTAAAATCTTTTTTTTTCTATTTTAGACCAAAATACCACAAGCAAAAATTTTCATTTTTTTATATTATTATATTCAAATAGCATATAATTACAAACTTTTTAATAAGATATGATCACTTGATTCCATTATAAACGCACAAAAATATTGTACATTGAATAAATATAAGATTTATTTTACATTGATGAGATAAAAAAAATATATTAATTAATCTATTATAGAGTACCTGCATACCATTCCCTTTTCTTTCAAAAACAAACAAACAACATTTTTATCATTAGTTACATTCCACATACCACTTTAAAAATTTCTTAAGTACGACTGAAATACTGAGATAATTACATATAGTACATAAACTAATGGCATTCTTCTCTTTATATTTTATAAGGTTTAAATAAAATAAAATAAAAACAGAATTCCAACTTAAAAAAAAAATTTAATTTTAAAAGAAAATTTTGTGTCACAATAAAACAAAATGCCAACATAAAGTATGATTTATATTATGTGTGTATACACCTTTCAATCCACAAAAACACACACACATACATATTTATTTTAAACGCCTTTTATTTTTTCTTGACGAAGGTTTATTTATTTAAAAATACTTCAAATCTTGTAAAGGGGTTCAAACCTTAATTCCCATATCAAACGTAAATGATAAAGTAATATTAAAAAGGATAATAGTTATCCATTAACTCTGGAACAGGAATTAAGAGCAAGTTTGTGTGTGAGAATATATTATTCCCACACATGTCAAATGTATATATTTAATTGACTAATGATTCATCACTTACATATATTTAATGTCTATAACTGGAGTATTCTTAGCTTGTAGTTATTTTGTACATAATACCATTATCAGACAAAGTCTGTATCATTTAAAATCTATCATTTTTCATTACTGGCAATATTCACTCTTAAAGAATCCAGAAACATAAATATGACTTTAACTTAGCTTTGGTTTTTCTCCTTTATGAAAAACTTCATTATTTAATTTGATAGTTTTTCAACTCACATACTGCATGCGCATCTGACTCGCTTCGTCTTTCAATAAATAATTTTGCTAATTATCATATTTTAATATTCATTTTGTTTTGAAAATTTCTAGAGTGCTTCATTTGTGGGTAAAATAATAATAATATACTTTCTGCACAAAATTTACACATTTTAATAATAACATTTATTTTACAATATACATATGTGCATGTACAGACAGTGCAAATACGTAAAATATATTTAAAACTCTATACATTTTACTTCTCTACTAAAAAATTAAAAATTAATACAAATGATATTCTCATCAGCTTTGATGTTACTTCTTTATTTGCAAATGTTATTCCAGTTGACACAGCTTTAAATATCATTTGTAAATACACAATCAGAGGTAATAACTAATTTATTTATGGAGTATATATAAATTTGTGCTTTAGAGTCAGCACCTTTAAAACCTCCTGTTTGGCTGAGATATATAGATGATACTTTCATCATCTGATTTAACATAGTAAAAAGAAATTATATGATTTCTTCACACATATAAACAATATATATCTTAATATTAAATTTATGATGGAAACAGAGACTGATGGAAAACTTTTTGATGTAAATAACCATGAAACAGAATAATCTTCTATTTTTTTCAGTTTGCAAAAAATCTACATACATAGACAAATCACCATCCAACTCAAATCTTTTATGTAGCAAAAATTCTTTTTACTAACGCAAGTAACCTCTTTTCAGGTAAATCAAATCTGGAAAACAAAATAAACATGTGCGTAATGTTTTATTAGCTAATGACTATAATAATCAAGCAATACCCTGGGCCTTAATTCAAGTCTTAAATAATTAAAATAAGAATCAAAAAGAAGAAAAAAACTGTATTCCTTATATAAATAGAACTACAGACAATATTCGTTGTATTATAAAACATTACAATATAAAGATAATATTTACTACTCACCAAAAAATTAATAACATTCTATTCAAGTCTAAGGACTCAATTTCTTTTAAAACCCATTGAGTTTATGTGGCATTTTATGTTAATATGAGCTACCATGCATCAATGCTAGAAGAGACAAACATGTCAATGCAATTAAATAACATTTATCATCATCATCACTCTCTCTATGCTATAAATACTGGCCATAGGATTGATTTTTTTAATAGAAGACTACTATCCATTTGTGACACACTATAGCAATGTTAGATCAGAGAAGCCATTGAGATCCTTAAAAGGCCAGATGGGATCAATAAAAGCACAAATTACCTCCTATTTGGAATTTTTTTAAAAAATCATTTATCTAAATAATTGCTGATATTTATTATTTCTATCTGTTTTCTATAAGCAGAATGTTCATCATTATTATTATATACCAATGTTTACAGCACATCTGCAACTTTTTTCATAATTATTACCCGTTTAGTGTGACCTAGCAGAAACATTGATATAATTTTACTACAAAACATTTTGTCATATTATTCAGAATTATATAAATTTAATACAAGCTTTGAAGAACAGCAGATGATAGTCCTAACAATGTTCATCCAAGTCTATGAGATAATGTTTTCTAAAGTCTTTTCAATTTTATTGCTGCATATAATATTTAAGGTAATAGTATTTTTGTCAAAATATATTCTAAACAGTTAAATAATGGTACTTTGTCACTATATAGTTAATATACAGTTGTTGATATGTTTTTTAATTCCTTGCATTTTAAATGTCTATTTTGGCAGGAATGCCATTGGTTGGGTTATAGAAGTTTTTTTAGGCTAGTCTTATTTAATCTTAAATTGGGGTAATTTTAATTATTTTATTGATTAGTTTAGTTTTAGGCTTTTAATATTTATATTTTTATGAGTTGTTTTTAAATTGTAAGTGGTGATAGTGATGTTGCATAAAGATTATATATATATATATATATATATATATATATATATATATATATATATATATATGCTTTTTTTTTTTTTTTTAAATTATGACATAAATGTTGATTAAATGCTATATGTATAGATTTCTTTTTTAGAGATTTTTTGTGTTTGTGTTTATTTATTTTTATTTTTTTGTATATTGATATTTGTTTTTTTTTTCTAACATAATATTTAATACAAATTGTAATTGGGATGTGTAATACTCATTTGGTATAAAGGGTTTAAAAAATGTATATGGTTTGGGCATGAGTGGATTATGAAAGTTAATTTTATATTTTGCTATTTGTAGTTTTATTTTATTATATGTTTGTGTGGTTTAGTTTTTAATAATTTTTTTTTAAACTGATATTAGTAAGATTAATAAATTATTTAGATTAAATGATAGGATAATCTTTAAAATAGCAAAATTATTTTTTTAATAATTTAGGAAATTTAATATTTTTTGGAGAAGTTTGCACAATTAATCTTAGGAAGAATATAAAATTATTTAAGAATAATAATTTAGTTTTGAATCTACAGATGTTTATTTTAGATAGTTTATTGAAAGTGAATTTTATTAGGCTTTATAGATTTATTTCTGAATGTTAGATAAGAGACAAATTTTTAATTATTTTATTTTAAAGTTTTTCATTAGCAATTTAGAATAAGTAGGTAAAAATCTATTTTAGGAAGTGTGAACAAAAATTAAAATGACTTTTTGCAAAAATAAGGTTAATTTTAGTAACCGGATAGCTTTAATAATAATATTCTACTAGTAAAATTGTTAATTTTTCTAATATAAAATTAAATAAAAGAAAATAAACAATTCTTACTACAGGTCCTAATTTGCTCTTTTTCATTCAAAAAATGCAATTTTTGATACTATTTCATTGATGGAACCCAGTAATTTAAGTGAGGAGCAAAACCTAAATTTTTTAAATAGACTATCCTAATGATCTCATACCAGCTAAGATGTTTATGAATATTAAAACATAGACTTTTTTTATTTTACTGGTCATACTGTGAAGATTTCTATGGTTCATGAATAATTTTTTAAAACAATTTATCAAATTTGAGCATTACACTGTTTCTTTTTCTGTTGAGGTTTTTGATAAGATTAAGAATTTTAAAATGGAAAATAAATGAATATTTGGTACTTTAGATATTGAGAATATACATTAATTTGTTAATGGATTAAACAATATTGAAGTACTTATTTCTTTGCTAATTAATAATGGATTTTTGTCTGAGAATAAAATTGAAGTTATTAAAGATTTGCTTTTATTATTGGAAGATTCTATGTATTTTATTTATATGGGTAAAGTTTATAAGTCTGAAAAAAGATGGATAATAGATTATATTGTTTCTTCTTTAATTTATTCAGTTTATATTAATTATTTGGAAGAGAAAATACTATTTAAAATTGTAATATATTTGAAGATATTTGTTAGATGTATTGATGATTGTTTGTTTGTAGCTGAAACTGATAAATTAAAAAAAAAGTTAAATAAACTTAATTGTTTTCATCATTTTATAAAATATCTTTCAGAAAGAGGGAGAGTAAAATTTGTTAGATTAAAATTTTTAGATATGTTGATGATAAGATAATTTATCAATGATAAAAAATTTAAAGAATAATTGTTTAATATATAGTCATTATGTTTAAAATAAGAATATAAGATCTCTAATTAAACCTGATAATTATCAATCTGTTTTCTATAAAAAAGCTGCTTAAAAAAATTATTGTTATAGAAATCAATGATTAAATAGTTTTAATAAGAATGTTTTGTTTCAAAAAGATATTGGCTAGCCTGATAAAATTGTTAAGGATATAATAATAATTATAGTTTTTTTTTCATGTGTCATAGCATCAGCTGGGAAGTGAACCCGCTATTCCAGGACAACTGCTTTTAAAGCTGCTGTCACTGACCTCTCAACCACCAATGCTTGGCAATAGTAATTATAGTTCTGTTAATAATTGTAATAATGTGAAGGATAAAAAAAGATTTTATTTCTTTGCCTTTTAAATTCTCTTCTTGTAAAGTTTTATGTAAGAACACTAATTTGTTTGATAATAAAATAAATGTTTGGACGAGAGGTATTTCTTTGAATAATGTATTATGTATTAAATAATACAAAGAATATTTTTAATAGAAATGTTATTTCTGGAATTATGTATATTATTCTTTGTTTTTGTAAAAAGTTGATATAGGTCTCAGTAGTCTGAACTTAAATGACAAAATAAAAATTCATAAAAGTAGGGTTAAAAATAAATATTTTAATTCTGTTTTATATATCTATAAAAGAAATATATGCCATATTATTAAGTTTGATGAAACTAAAGTTGTTTTCTTTGAAAAAAAAATGAAATAAAAAAGAATTAAAAAATCTTTATTATCAAAAATTTATGATACTGAAGGATGAATTAGCTTGTTTAAGAGTTCTTTTAACATTAAGGGAAAGTGGAATGTAATTGGAAAATTGTGAGAAAATTTTTTATTTAGATGGTGTACTAGTGAGCTCTCTATAACTACTGATCCATAGATCAACTATGATTATATAGAATATCAAATATTCAACTCAATGATTAATCATACATTACCTATTGTACCATCAATGAGAAATTTTTTTTTATCCATCTTGAAGTTTCAGCATAAATTATTATTGTCATAGTTTTAAGATAGACAACAACAATAAAGTTCTTTTCTATTTATTATATTTCATCACTTATCTTTTAAGAAGATCTTAAAATTCTGGTATAATAAATGCCACAAATTCCCTTCTCAATAACAACATTTTTAGGTACTGTATGATTATAAATGGTTATAAATGATTAATAAGATGGTTGTTCCTGTCCATTTATGTGAGTAATATCAAATGTACTTTTGGATTGATTTATAATAAATCTATATCATGAACATTGAGAGATTTTATTATTTTATACTTCTTCCATTTCTTTCTTTTTCATTTAAACTATTTATAAAAGAAATGTTCTGGATAACTGACATGTAAAATTCTAACCAAAACTACATCATTAATCTGAAGCATATGTAATAAGGATGAGATTTCTCTTTCCCCTTATTTCTTATTTTTATTAGTCTTTTATAAGCTTTGATTTGAACAATCTCTCTATCAATTTTGTTTTCTCTTGATATACATGGTGAATCTTTTAAACTTAATTGGTGTATGTTTACCAAAATACAATTTAACAAGGGTAAATCCAATGGTGTCATTTTTTCCTTTCTTCCTATATGTTTCTACTTTCTTCATGATATTTTGTGATTCTCCCTTCCTTGTTTGATATTTTATATCCTTTCCATCATTGCTTTGCATTCTAACACACTCTATTTTCTCTTCTTGATCATTCATTTTCATTTCTAAAGCTGACATCTCTAGTTGTGATTCTCTTTCTACTTCTTTTTGAATGGGCTCTTAATTTATTGGATTAAGCATGTTTCATTGCTTACCATTCCTACACTTAACTCATTACTCAAAACTTTCAATAATATCTGACCTGGTCTCATACTGCATGTCCATTTTTTACAATATGTTTATTTATTATTTTTAGATTTTCTATTATAATTTTAATATTATTATTTATATCAGTATTTTTTTTATTTATATCAAATATTGATATACTGTTAAAACACCACTATTCTTTATATTGAATACATATAATCCTAAAGAAGTCTTTTGTGCTAGCTTGTTCTACAAGAATATTTATCTATAGCTTATTTCCTCAGCAACAAAAAGCTACTATTATAGTAAGATTTAACACTGAATTATGAATATGTCATTCTTGTCAGATTCCATTCTTATTTTATTTATGATTTATCAATCCAAACTTGAACCTAGTTCTAAATTTTAAATTCTGCGACTACTCAGTTTTCCCCCCTTTTAGATAAATAGTGTTATATTTTTTCCAGTCAAGTTATTATGCAACCAGAGTAATCTAGATAGATTTATCTGATATCACACATTGTAACATTATAACCACATTAGTTGCAAACTATCAGCTGATTCACTCAGATAGATAGTTTTAATCATATCCCAAATGTTAGATGCCTTTTATATAATGGAGAGGGGAGGTAAATGTGTATATGGGCATTAACATCTATCAAGATTCAATGTAAAAAATGAACATTTATGTAATAGATAGTGGCTCTAAACATTAGTATAGTTAACTAAGTATATCTATTAACTTCTCACTCAATATCCCCTTTTAAAATTGATGATGATGATCAAGCCTTATTCAGATTTTTTATAAATATTTGAAACACAGGTTATATTTCCTGATCTTCACTACTTTTATGACAAGCAGCTTTAATATCACTGCACAATGATAGTTTTACTTTGAGACTCTTGGCAATGACTAGAGTTTTAGAGTGCTATCTTCTTTTACAGTTGAGCTACTAATGCACACAAACAAATAAGGACTGGCTTTCATGTTATATTCTCTTTTATTTCACCATCAACATTTTAAACAATAGTTAAGTTCAGAGAATAAACTCATACACAGTATAAACAATGGGATAGTGAAATGAATAAAAAAATAAATTATTTATGGATTGATAAGATAATTTGTGAAATCAGACAAATAACTAGAATAATGAACTATTACATATTTTTATTATAATAAAAATAAACTTAATAATAAATCATTAAAAGAAATATAATAAATACAAAAATACTATTGTTTTACATGTTATGTGTGTATATGTGTATGTTAAAATACATACACATATAACGTTAGAATAATAAGATAATGCAATAGAGCGTTAAATATTTATGCATGTATGTCGAAATACATATTCATTTGAAATTAAAAAAAATAAAATAATAAATTTAGTGTAAAATAAGTAAAATTAGAATTTATCAAATCAGCATATAAAAGAATTCAATTTTACTAGAAGATTAACTATAATTAGAGCAAACAACTTTAATTAAATTTTTGAAAACTTTAAAAGAGATAAATAAATTAATGGAATTCTAACAAAAAGTAATTAATAGCAATTAGAAAGTAGAAGGTTTTACCTTTGATGGATACAACTATAGATAAAAAATATATTAAACAATGTCAGTAGGATCTGAATAGATTAGCCAATTAGAAAAGAAATTCTAATAATTAATTAAAAGTGAATATATGGTCTAGAGAGAAATCAAGGACACTTGCTTGTTGAAACTACATGCAGGCACATGGGCATACAACACCACAGTGCTGGATATTATCCTCTATGTTTTCCTTAATTAGCTTCTACTATTGGAGAGTTGCCTTCATATGTGCCAAAGCAAGTCAATGACCCTAAATAGGTCATATCGACTTTCATTATGATTTTTATATGCTTTTGTGTTAGTATGTGTTCATGCTGTATTTAATTTGACAATATATATAAAATACATATTTTGCGGGTTCATCCATGTTAAAAACTTTTAATATTAATATACTGACATTTCAACTTGGTCACACAAGCCATCCACAGAGTTATAAAAGGTAGAAAGACGGGTGTAGAGGCGCTACAATCACTGATTTGAATAAAATGTTAAAATTCCACCAATAGCAAAAATGTTAAATTTAGGAATGTTTTTTAAAAAAATCTTTCCAAATAGGAGGAAGTTTGCATGTATTATCTCACTTATTGATACAATCTGGCCTTTTAAGTATCTCAATGGCTTCTCTAATTTTGCACTGGTAGAGATTATCAGATTTGGATATGATCCTGGTACTAGAAAAATCAATTTTATGACCTGAATCTATGGTATGGAGTGAGAGTGCCGCTGATGATGAGTGTTGTTTAACTGCATTAGCATGCTCATCTCTCCTAACACTGATGCGGCAATTACTCATACCTATGTAAGAAGCTTTACAATTTTTACATGAGATTTGATCGACACCATGAGATTCAAGAGGGATTGAATCCTTAGGCTTGGTTATTATATTGCTGATCTTTTGATGAGCAGAAAATGCTGTATCTATATTATAGCATTTTAATATATGTCTGATATTGTCTGTAGTTCCTTTTACACATGGAACACAAATCCTAATAGCTGACTTATCATCTTTTTGTTTGCTATTTTGTCTATTTTGGGCTTGAAATAAGGCTTTTTTTTTATAAATTTGTAATTATAACTATTTGCTAATAAAACACTATTAATATGACATTTCTTCTTTCAGATGTGTCTCATCTGAAAGGTTAATTGCTCTATTTAAAGGAGTTTTGGCTACAGAAACTATCTGAGTTGGGTGATGATGAGAATGGAATGTAAATATCTGTCTGTGTGTGTATCCTTTCTGTAAATAGAAAAAGATAAACTATTTGGTGTTCTGGTGACTAGAACATCAAAAAAGGGAGTTTTCCATCAGACTCTGTCTCCATTGTAAATTTAATATGAGGATGCATATTATTTAAATGTAAGAAAAAATTATCTAATTTATTTTTTCCATGTTGCCATATAACAAAAGTGTCATCTATGCATCTGAGCCAATTGAGAGGTTTTAAAGATGATGATTCTAAAGCACGAGTTTCTATATATTCCATGAATAAATCAGCTATTACTCCTGAGATAGGTGAGCCCATAGGAGTACCAAATACTTGTCTGTAATGCTGTCCATTGTATACAAAATATGTATTTAAGAGACAATGTTTAATCAAAGCAATAATATCATCTGGTAAATTGCAACGTTATGAGATTATATTTAAAGCTTCATCAATTGGAATGTTTGTAAACAAAGACACAACATCAAAACTGACCAGAATGTCATTAGCATTAATTTTTAAACTTTTTAAAACAGAAATAAAATGAAGAAAGTTTTTAATATATGATTTAATAGATGGGATTGTAGGTTTAATGAAATCCGATAAGTATCTAGCTAAAATATGAGTTGGAGAACCTATTGCACTTACTATTGGACGAAGGGGGGTATCTGGTTTGTGAATTTTTGAAAGTACATAAAATTTTGGACAGACAGAAGATTTTTCACGAGGGATTATTTTATTTTTTATCTCTGTTTTAATAGGTGATTTATTAATAATAGCTTTTGTTGTTTTTTCCAAATACGTAGTATGATCTCCCCAAACATTATGTATCCAAATCAAAAAACTGTTTATAATTTATCTAGGAAAGCCCTCTCTACAGATGAAATTTTGGTTTTAGAAAAGGGTTTCAATTTTGCTTTAACACCTTCCCAGAAACCTTTTGAGAAAATTGTTTGTAATGTTGAATCAGCTCTCAATAAAATTGATTCTCCATCGGCTGATTTGGCTAGAGCTGAGATTTGTAATATTTTAAAAAAAGCTAAGCTTCCTAAAAATAATATTTCAAAGAAAGAAAGACAAGCATTAAATAATATAAAATTGGACCAATCAATTGTTGTACTTCCAGTTGATAAAGGTAATGCTACAGTTGTAATGGATCATGACATTTACCATAATAAAATTTTAGATCTGCTTATTAATAAATCACCTATTGAAACAGAGATAAAAAATAAAATAATCCCTCGTGAAAAATCTTGTATCTGTCCAAAATTTTATGGACTTTCAAAAATTCACAAAACAGATACCCCCCTTCCTTCATCCAATAGTAAGTGCAATAGGTTCTCCAACTCATATTTTAGCTAGATACTTATTGGATTTCATTAAACCTACAATCCCATCTATTAAATCATATATTAAAAACTCTCTTCATTTTATTTCTGTTTTAAAAAGTTTAAAAATTAATGCTAATGACATTCTGGTCAGTTTTGATGTTGTGTCTTTGTTTACAAACATTCCAATTGATGAAGCTTTAAATATAATCTCACAACGTTGCAATTTACCAGACCATATTATTGCTTTGATTAAACATTGTCTCTTAAATACATATTTTGTATACAATGGACAGCATTACAGACAAGTTTTTGGTACTCCTATGGGCTCACCTATCTCAGGAGTAATAGCTGATTTATTCATGGAATATATAGAAACTCGTGCTTTAGAATCATCATCTTTAAAACCTCTCATTTGGCTCAGATACATAGATGACACTTTTGTCATATGGCAACATGGAAAAAATAAATTAGATGATTTTTTCTTACATTTAAATAATATGCATCCTCATATTAAATTTACAATGGAGACAGAGTCTGATGGAAAACTCCCTTTTCTTGATGTTCTAGTCACCAGAGCACCAAATAGTTTATCTTTTTTTATTTACAGAAAGGATACACACACAGACAGATATTTACATTTCCATTCTCATCATCACCCAATTCAGATAGTTTCTGTAGCCAAAACTCTTTTAAATAGAGCAATTAACCTTTCAGATGAGACACATCTGAAAGAAGAAATAAGTCATATTAATAGTGTTTTATTAGCAAATAGTTATAATTACAAATTTATAAAAAAAGCCTTATTTCAAGCCCAAAATAGACAAAATAGGAAACAAAAAGATGATAAGTCAGCTATTAGGATTTGTGTTCCATATGTAAAAGGAACTACAGACAGTATCGGACATATATTAAAATGCTATAATATAGATACAGCATTTTCTGCTCATCAAAAGATCAGCAATATAATAACCAAGCCTAAGGATTCAATCCCTCTTGAATCTCATGGTGTCTATAAAATCTCATGCAAAAATTGTAAAGCTTCTTACATAGGTATGAGTAATTGTCACATCAGTGTTAGGAGAGATGAGCATGCTAATGCAGTTAAACAACACTCATCATCATCAGCACTCTCACTCCATACCATAGATTCAGGTCATAAAATTGATTTTTCTAGTACCAGGATCACATCCAGATGTGATAATCTCTACCAGTGCAAAATTAGAGAAGCCATTGAGATACTTAAAAGGCCAGATTGTATCAATAAGCGAGATGATACATGCAAACTTCCTCCTATTTGGAAAGATTTTTTTAAAAAAACATTCCTAAATTTAACATTTTTGCTATTGGTGGAATTTTAATGTTTTATTCAAATCAGTGATTATAGCGCCTCTACAACCGTCTTTCTACCTTTTATAACTCTGTGGATGGCTTGTGTGACCAAGTCATAACATCAGTATATTAATATTAAAAGTTTTTCACACGGATGAACCCGCAAAATATGTATTTTATATATTTAACCCATGCAAATCTTCGTTTTAACACACACACATATATATATAATATTAATATTCTTATAATTGTTTTTATTATTTATGTATTAAATCATAATTTCAAACTATTGTAATCTTATTAGTTTTACTAGATGAACATTTATATATATATATATATAGATGAACATTTATATATATATATATCTGTTCACAAGAATAGGAATTTCTCCAAATCATAGCAATTAGTGAAGTTTCAATTTAAACCTTGCAAAAAGCTACTGAGAGTAAACCATCAGATTAATAGACATCAAATCATCTGCTAACATGCAATCAACAATTGGGGAATTTGATGTCAATGACATAAGTAATTGGCCTCCTTATGTTCAACATGTTGAAAAATATTTCTTCATAAAGTAGAAGATGAGGAAATTAAAGTAGCATCAGGACTATGTTTCAAAGGAAACAGAGTAATAGAGATTGCTAAAAGGTTCTGTGAAACTGATACTCCTGATCATTACCCTTTCAATCAAGTAATAGATCATTTGACAAATTATTTTGGCCTACATCACCTCTTCAAATCACAAAGCTTTATTTTAGAAAATGCTGGCAGAAAGAAAAAAAATAAAGATTATGACATAGCTCTTTGTGATTTTGCTTGCAAAAAATGCATATATTCTTCATATCTAGATGACTCTTTCCTTGGCAATTTTATGTGGAGAAAAACAGTGGCAGTTTAAGGGAGCAGTTGTTAGCTGATTGTGAAATAAAATATAGTGAAGATGTAAAATGAGGTGGAGCTTATGAATTAGTTCTAGAATAATTTTGCAGAGATAAAAATAAAAAATAACATAAAAATGGAAGTTTGTAAGATGAATAAACCTAAAAGATATTTAGAAATTTAAAAGATAATAATAGTAGTAATAAAACAAGCTTTAGTTGTGTATATTGTGGAAATTCTGGCTATAAAACTAGTGATTGTTTTTGCAACAGTGAACATTGCAAATTGTCTAACAAAAAGATTATATCAAATGATGTGTAATAAAAAAATAGTTGAACCTGGTAACGACAGCAATAGCCACAAAGGTGTATTTAATAGAGGTAGTATAAAAAATATATCAATAATTGAATGTGATAAGATTATGATACAGTTAAAATTATGTGGCAAGCCCATATCTATGGAGGTCAATAGGGGAAGAGGTGTATCTTTGATTTCAGAATATAAATAGTCTTCTATATTTGCTACTTGTAAAAAGCTGCAGACAACTGAAAAAGAAACAGCATTAAAAGCTTTAGATATAAATGAAAATGCAATTAAAATTATAGGAATAGTTAAAACTTCTGTTGGCTGAATGGTCAATAAAACTTTTTATTTGTCTTTATATGTAGTTTATTAATTTTAAACAAGTTGCTGACACTTATTTTTCTGAAATTATGTATAAAAATAATTATTTCGTTCACTTCAAGGAAGATTGAATATAATTCTCAATAATAAATTTATCTCTTCAATTAAGAAATACAACTTTTTTTTTGAGAATAATTTTTTAAGTGAAATATGCTGCCTCTGTATGAAGTTGTTCCTAAAGAAACAAATTTTGGTTCAAAAGTAATTTCCCTTGTATTATATTTCTTTTGTAAATAAAGTTTGATAAATAAATGAATTCATTATATATCTCAAATTAATGGAGTATTGAACTTCAATTTTTGGATAAAATTGTAGCAACTGTTTAAGAAATTAATTTGCTTCATGTAACACACTATGAATGTGTATCCAGTGTTTAAGGATGTGATAAATACTTGAAGAAGATTCAAAGAATGATAGCTTATAAAGAAATATTTAAATGTCACTCCTGAATTGTTGGTTCTCCAAACAAATATTAAATATAATGAATATTCAAGTTGTAGGCCATCTTAAAATGAATTAATGATTTAAATATGCATTATCTTGGATTAAGAAACATACTAAATAGAAATTAATACTCTTTATGCTATTTCCAAAAAGGATAATCTTACAAAAGCAAAATCAATTGTATAATAAAATCAGAAGGATTATTTAATGTACTTTCTCATAATTATTAATATTATAGTTGTTTATTAATGTAATAAAGTTTTTTTCAGATATTACTATGCTCAACTGCCTATAATATTTTTTATTTAATATTACTATTATTGTTTCGATTGAAAGGAATTAAATGTAATTTGTTTTAGGTTTAGGTTGTATAAATGGATTTGTTTTAGGTTTAACTTGTATAAATGTAACTAATTAGCAAATTTATATAAAACTGCTATGTTGCAAATATTAATAATGTTTTATGGTTTCTTAAAATTTAAACTTTAAACTTAAGTAGTGTTAATCATCCTTATAGATGAGCAAATCTGTAAGAAATATTTTTATGCATTACTTTTACCTGTTAGTATTAATTTTTCAGTTATCTAGTGTATAACAGGCAGCCTGATGATTTAGTTATATGTGTATTAGCAGAGTAGTACTCCTAACCTTTAAGTCTGCAATGGAATTCAGTAAAGGATCTTGAGATAAACACAAAGTGGTAAATATCATCTAGGTCTGCTGAGAATGACTTGTATTGCCTTCCTTAAAGAAGTGGAAATTTCTCCAATATTTAGTAAATGAGATTGATTAATAGTTGATTCGTTAGTAAAACAAACTATTTAAGAATGACTCTAAGCATTTTTATGATTATGATAATTATACTCCTCCAGTATTTAAATTGAGGATTATTTTGAGATAAGTAAACAATCTATTTCTATTTAATGTGAGTGTCTTCACATTATTGCCTGATAACATACTTGATATATCCTGAATTCAAATTAAATTTAGGAATTAAACAGTAAAATTTTTAGATATCTTATTTTTTTTATTGTTATCATTTATTCTTGGTATTGATTTATATTAGGCAATAAAGTAATTGTTAATTTTTTAATATTTCTCATTTGTCCTTAATAAAAACGCATCTTCCCTGCATATGATGATATTGAAGGTCATATTTGAGATATAAACACATGTAAAATTTATGTGGATTGAATACATCATTATTGTATTAGGTAGGATAGTATACATAAAATCCCTTTTACATTATCATATCCTAAAATGCATAAACACACTTGATACTCATGCATTTATTTTCTTATTTTATATAAACCCGAGATACATTATTCATTAACTTTTTATTTAATTTGCTAGCCTTATTTTTAAAATAAAGATTAAGTTACTCTTAGTTATAGATTAAGTACAAACCATATATTTGTAAAGATTTTATAGGTTTCAATATATATATATATTCTTATGTGTTATCTGTATTTCTTCGAAGTTATATATGTAATTTTGTAGTTATATATATATATAGGGAGAGTTTTAAAAGGCCCAAGAGCATAAATAAAAAGTGTGAATTGAGGAAAATTAACAGTATTTGGAAAAAGCTATTGGAAGATAAAATATGTTTTAAAACTTCTCAACCAATAGAATAACAAAAAAAAAATAATGATTTTAAATCTCACCAAGTACATTCTTATGATTTGAGAAAGAAGAAGCTCAGAGGAAAGTACTTGATATTATACTAAAATGTCACCTATTTAGCTATTATATTTTGATTACATGGAAACTTCCGGAAATACTACTATGAATTTATTTATCCGTAAGAATATTAGAATTTATATATATATATATACTGAAGTAGAATCATCAATGATGATGATTTTATATTTAAAACATATATATAATAAAATTTAGTTTAAATAATTAAAACAATGAAATGTTCTAAATTTATTATTCCTATGTATGTGCATATATTATATACATTAGAAATTCATTTTTTTAGTTTCTAATTAATTCAGTTATAATTTAGAGGGAAAAAACAACAGGATATACTACTAAATCAAATTGGCAATAACGGCAGGAATTATTTTTTTTTTTTTTTTAGTTTTTAATCAATTCAGTTATAATTTAGAATAAAAAAAAAGAGGATATACTATTATACCAAATTGGCAGCAATAGCAAAAATTTTTTTAGTTTTTAATTAATTCAGTTATAATTTAGAAATAAAAAAAAGAATATATTATCACAAATTGGCACTAATGGCAGATCAGATAGTAAAAAAGTATTACTTCTTCTTATCCTATATCATTGTGTTATATTACAGTTTCCACTATTAGTAGGAATTGACAATTTTGTTTCTCTTTCACATACACACACACACACACACACATATATATATATGCGAGTAATAATCAGTTTCCAAAATTACACAAATGAAGAATTATAGAATAGTGTGAAGGAAATCAGAGAGAGCAATCACAAAGTTGTTTTGGCCATACAGATAGTTTTAAATAAACTTAATAATAATTTAAGCTCAATTGGTAGCCTATATATGCATTTGCACATGAACACATTAAATTATTTGCACGTGCATGCTTGTATGTGAGAATTAATTTTCCAACATTGGTCCAAATAAGGGAAAACACGAAGTTCATATTTAAATTTGAAATAAATTCTAAATAAGTTGTTTGTTTTTTAATTGTCTGCTTTTTTGTTAAATAGATTTAACTAAGATTTATTATCAAAGATTCAAGTCTATTTTAGTAAATATGTTTTTAAAAAATAATGTAAATAATTAAGTTCAATATTTAAGTTTTAATTAGTTGAAAAACAAGGCAATTAATGAGTTTTATTCAGGACAAGTTGATATATGTTTTGGTAAATACAACAGACTTGTTTATTAAATTTATATAAAAGCCAAAAAGAGGTTATGTTATTTATTTACTTGCTATCATTACTAGGAGGTAGTCAGATTGTGTTATTTTTTCCTGGATTTATCTCTATAACAGAGATAGCTTGAAAATTTTTTTATTGTGAAACACAAAAAATCTTTAATGCTAACTAAAATAACAGCTAAATGGAGAAAAACCTATGGAGAAAAACCTATGAATGAGTAAATGAAAATTCATAGGATCTCTCTCCTTTAAATTGTTTGTTACAACCATGGCGGTATCTTGAGTAGTATCCTCTATGTTTATCTGTGATTAATCATTGCCAAACTAAATATAAAAATTATTCAACAGAGAAAAATGTATAGGATTTCAATTTTTATCAAATATACTTACTGTCTTGCATAAAAAATATCACATTATTGACAATATTTAAAAACTGTGGATTTCAGAAATAATTTAATTGAATACCCAAGTATTGGTTGAAAATCCAACCTACATATCCACACTAAAAATTATATATATATATATATATATATATATATATATATATATATATATATATATATTATGTAGACTTTCATAACCAAACTTTAGAAAAATAAAAGGAATGTAATATATATTACAGTGGTAAGCTATTTTATCCCATTCTTAGTTTATTTTAAGCAAAAAAAGTTTTCTTTTATATAATTTTAATCCTTTATTTAATACAATAATCATTTTATTATGCTATAGATTTTTTATTTTTGCTAAATATATTTCAAAATTCTTAAACAGATATAGTAAGATGAGAAGGGAGATAGGATAAAAATAATTATGCCAAACTGCAAGTGGAAAAAATAAAATAAAATAAAATAAAAATATTTAAAAAAATATTTTTAATATTATAAATAATTATTTGTGCATTATTTTGTATATTTCTTTATGAAACTTCACATAGAGGATATTATAGATAATTTTAAATATAAAAGGTTAATTTAGTCCTTTTCCTGTTGCAAGAGGGAGCAGTTCGCTGTTCACTGACTCCACAAGAATGGGAGGATTCACATATTCAAGATGGGAATTGGTAAGAAGATGCATGATAAAACATAAGTGGTTCTTGTTTAAACCTTTTACACCTTTTCAAAAAATTTTAAGTCAGGTTTAAGTCAAGATAACTCAACTTATCAATCATTTTATTCTATGCAAATGGACACCATTAATCAAGTGAAAGCT
The DNA here is from genome assembly GCA_028023455.1 of Epiperipatus broadwayi. NCBI lineage: Eukaryota > Metazoa > Onychophora > Udeonychophora > Euonychophora > Peripatidae > Epiperipatus > Epiperipatus broadwayi. Next base: position 201,963 of record JAQFVV010000745.1, on the reverse strand, counting down.
AATATAAGTAATTACTAGAATCATTAAGACAAGATTAAAAATGAGAAAACAAATTTAAAATGTAATCTAATAACTCAAAATAGGAAATAAATGAACAAATTAAAAAGTAATCTAATAACTCAAAATAGGAAATAAATGAACAAATTAAAAAGTAATCTAATAACCCAAAATAGGAATTAATAACAAAAATCCTAATTTTGATGATGGAACTGATTTAAAACAATTAGAAAATTAATACCTGTAAAAATAAAAGTGAAGAAAAAATGTTCAACAATGATATTCCTGAGAATTCAAATATAACTCTTGATACCAAGAAATAAAACTGCTTTCAACAACTACAAACCAGTCAGGGAGGATGGAAAACAGTTGAAGAAACATGTCAGATGTAAATATTAATCAAAACCACTGAAAAATGTTTTTCAAATGTTAAATTGTTCATAAAGAAAAAATAACGATATCGTGATGTAAAACCGGAAGTGGTCATAAGTGGCAAAACTTTGCAGGAAAGAAAATTATTTTAAATATGAATTCAATCTCAAATTAAGAAGTAAACATTATGGATTATGATTTAAGTTACTTTCCTGCATAAAAATTATAAATTTATGATGATTAGATCAAAAGCTATTGGGCCACTCCTGGTGCGATTGGGACACCACAAAAAATAATTTTTTTTCAAAAAAGTTTCAAATTAACTTAGAATTATGACAAAGTGAATCAGAAGATAAAAAACAATGAATTAGAGATAAAAATGTGTTTATATGATGCTATAGGCCTAGACAGAAACATAAGTGGTTAATTATTCAATCCCTTTAGATTTAAATTATTAAAAAAAACCCAAAGACTAAATACAAATCGTTAGATTTTATAATTGGAATTTTAAGAATCAAGAATTAGAACTCAACTTGGATTAGAAGAACTCATAGGATCAGTAAAGCAGAATCACAATTGAAATTTTGTCACAATCTTGTTCAGAACAAGGTTATATAATATGAACTGAATCATGAACTCTGAGGACTTAATGGGACCATGAGACTAATTGTTTTTTTTCTTTTTGGGTTTTGCTTGAATTCTCAGTCTCAAAGTTAGAGGTGATGGCCATAAAGGGTTTGTTGATTGGCAGGATCAGTTGGCGATCATTGCCACACCCATGTTTGGGGATGATCTGGCAAGGTTCTCTTGGCCCTCCCTGATTTGCTTGGTGTTCCAGACATGCTGAACTAATGTTACACCCAGATAAATTGCAACCCACTTATGGTGGGGGCCAAAGTGGTTTAACCTTGTCCAAGAAGTGGGTCTGGGTTCTCACTAAACTGAGTTCTAGCTGACAGGTCATAGATGGGGTCTGAGGGAGCAGCCTGGGAACATGCCAGGCAGGTTGAGAATTGATTGTCCTGCATAGACATTGCCTCAAATGGATGTCACATCCCCTTGATTGACTGACATTTGATCTGTGATAATTCATGTCCCTGTTTTTTTTTTGGTGTTTTTTTTCTCCGAATATATTTTTCTTTTTCAGATACTTGTAATACCTAATCTATTGGACAAGGCAGTTGTATTGCTTTGAGCTACTACCCAATTGTAGAATATAAATGTATCATTGTAGCCTCTATTGCCCATTGCTCCAGGTGACAAAATATGGCCCCTGCACAGGTGTATCATACTTTAGTGACTTAATAAAGTTGCTTTGAAACATAAAAAGTTAATTTAAAATGAGTTTGTTAAGTAAATGATTAAATAAAGGATCCATCTACATATATGGGTACTAAAAAATCTTTATAAAATTAGATAGATGTCATAAATGTTAAAATATAATTTAATTAACGTTAGCATGTAAATATGCATATGTAAATGTATCCATATAATACAAATTTCAATTAATTAAATGCCTGTATTTGGGAGAGATTGATTTAGGAAACATGAAATTACATACTCCATTTAATTATAAATTTTATTAAACGCTCACTATTATTTCAGTAATAGTTTTAACAAGGCTGTAAACCTTAGCAATGAGCGTCTGAAAAAATCGTCACTAGGACCTCTGTAGGTCTTTAAAACACATGCTTATGCTATGAAGAAAAGATAGAATCCCTTCTTTACTTTGACCTACTTTTATATATAAATAGGTGAAGCAGAAGTGTTTAGATCTAAGAGTGTGAAGCTATTAAATACTTCACTAATTAAGTCCACAATTCTTATAATACATTAATACTCGTGAAATCTTACGATTTACTACGAGTTAATGAAAAGATCTTATAGTAAGAAATATATTACGATAATTTAATAAAATTTATAATTACAACTTTATATTATCGCAATATATTTCTTACTATAAGATCTTTTCATTAACTCGTAGTAAATTGTAAGATTTCGCGAGTATTAATGTATTATAAGAATTGTGGTCTTAATTAGTGAAGTATTTAATAGCTTCACACTCTTAGATCAAAACACTTCTGCTTCATCTATTTATATATAAAAGTAGGTCAAAGTAAAGAAGGGATTCTCTCTTTTCTTCATAGCGTAAGCATGTGTTTTAAAGACCTACAGAGGTCCCTAGTGACGATTTTTTCAGACGCTCATTGCTAAGGTTTACAGCCTTGTTAAAACTAATACTCCATTTAACTTAAATGAAAGAAAGTTAATATGAATAAAAATGATGAATAAACAGAATTTAATTTTATAATAATAATAATTTATAGTTTATTGTCAGTATTGTATATGATTTGAATAAATCACAGTTGAAAGCTCAGAAGAATGATTTAAAAAATTAAATGCAAAAAAGTGTACTTACTTTGAGATATAATATTGATTATAGTGTAACTATTTACTTTTTTTAATCATCAAATATAGTTACTGTTAGCCATGTCCATCAAATGCAATAAGAGAAGAATTTATCATGGATTTATTTTAAGTAGTTTTCATGAATGGTTGCCCTATGTAGATGTGTGAATAATTAATATTGGATTGATGATAAAATTATTTGTATTTGCTGCAGGCAATTACCCTAATATACATAACTCTGAAGATGTTTTGAGTTGTTAATTCACATGGATTGCATTTTGAATAAAGATTTAGAACTTTCTTATATTATTTGCTTATGTATGATGAATTTTGATCAATAATGTGAGCATATATACTTCTTAATATTTTATTGTTAATTTTATTTATAAAGTATTTTAATTGTGATAGCTTTTACTTGCATTGTGCAATACAGGTAATATTATCAAGATAAGGATCTGAAATAATTTAGAAAATTTAAAGTTATGAACAAAACAACATGCCAACAAGTAAAGAATGCATAAAACATTGATAATATAAATTATTTCCAAAACAGAGTACTTCAAAATCATGAACACACACAAGTTAAGATTGCAGAAATATGTGTAATGCACTTACAACATTTCTTAGATTTACATTAGAATCAATAAGATAATGAATGTCAGAATAATAAAATTGGCATTTTAAAATAAAAAGTCACTTAACTAAATAAAAACACCATTTAGGAAGTGTAAAAATAAGTAGAGAAAATCACTATTTAGGAAGTGTAAAAATATTTAAAATACAGGCACTCTTCATATACCTGGAGCCTAGTTGTAAATTTGGTGGATTTGAACTCAGACTTTCAAACACCCTTCAACTACCCACACTATCTCATACTACATGTGTGTGGTCATGTGTATCAGTAGTATGAGATAGTGTGGATAATTAAAGGGTGCTTGAAAGTAGTGTAAAAAATAAATGTTGACCTCTTTTAAAATATCTATTATGACTAGATATTATCTTGGTAAATCTGATAAGAGAAAAGTTACTTCTATGATACATTAATATACATTTGTTATATTAAAGTTAAATTGAAAATAATTGTGAGTGATATTATACATATTTTTGACATAAATAATGAACTTTCTTAAATAATGTTTTTTAGATATGTTTTTTTTTATTAGTGTTTCATTCAATACATAGATCACAGAGAATTGTTAGAAATAGCTGTGCTATGTGATAGATATGAACTTAAAAAGAGAAAACTGAGAAGTTTTCAAACACAATAGTTTAATTGTATTTATATGTTGGACTGTTTCCATTATATAATATGAGTATTGGATAACTAGAAAAATTTGACTTTTATTTAAATATTCCAAATACATTCAACTGTTAGTAATAGCACACAAGTTAGATATGCACCACATTTCAAGAGGGATGATTCTCCCCTTTACTTCAGGTGTTGCCAGCATGATCAGTGAAGTATCCGTATAGGAATTGGACCCTTATATTCTTGATTATTGAATTTTGAAATAACATTCTAACCAACTGAGCCATCTTGCCAAAAGCAATAGTCAGTAGAAATTTTATATACTTATCTATGAGGTTCCCCTGAATTCTCCACCTTTTTTAAGAGCAAAGTTGATTAGTGATTTCCATACATTATATATAGTCACAATAGGCGGACTTGTGGAATTGTTTGCCATTGTCACGTGAGCAGCTTTTTTAAAATTTCTTCTGTGTACCTTTCTTCTCTATCCAATATCTTTGTATTTTCCCAATTGAATATATTGTACCGGTCAGAATTGTATGTTCGTCTAACAAGAATTAGGACCTAAGCAAAAGTACCGAGAGTTCAATCATATACGAGATACACAGGTCAGGGATACTCATAAACTCCGCCCTATTGCCCACTTCCCAAGTCTATCACATTACAAACAACATTTCTGATGATAGCAGCCTACCCTTCAATTTACTCTGGCCCAGAAAGGTTCAGCAAAGATACAAGAGACCTACGGCTTAACTAATTGATAACGCAAAGTAATGATAGATGTGCACACACAAACCAACAAAAATATCCAAAAAATAGCTTATTAAATGTAAATTTATTAAACGTAATATTAATAATAATTGATTAATCATGTGAATCACTAGATATGGAGATTTACAATGAATTAGAAATTATATATATTGAACACTCGATTTAGGTTTCACTTATGGTCACTTGGGCATTCCATGTCAAACCGGATAACATAACAAGGTTTGATGGATATGCACCACTAAATATACATAATGATAAATTAATTATTTGAACAGATGCGGCTTAATATGCTAATGTGATTTAACGGGTTGCTATTACTCACGCTATGATATTCCCAAATTAAGGAAACTAACCAATGACAATAGCTTTTAGAATGAATGCTTATAAGATTTTAAATTACATAGAATATGACCAAACTTAATAACAGTACGAGGGTTTTTTATTCAACATATGATTACATTTAAATTAAGATGAATATAACATAATTTGATAACTATACGCGAGCTTTTATAACGATTATATTTTAAATAATAAATGATCTAACAAGTTTTGATTACATTTGGATTTCATGGAAGGTACATTAATTATAGATCAATTATTTTGGAACATTATGAGATGATTCATTTATTTCTTATCTGCGAAGAGAAATAGGAAAAGCATGATCATTTTGATATTGTCGTGCGAGTCAACATTTATAGATTTTCTCAATAGTTAATTAATGATGTATTAATAGCGGTTGAACGAAGGATGGGTAGCGCTAATAAGCGATAATATATATAATAAAGTTAATTAAATTTAAACTATAACGAGAATTTTGGGATGGCTTAGGGAAATTATATCATTACGGCTTATAGACATCTGAACCATATGAAAGGATAGGAACGATAACGTGTGAACCGCATGATAAGGCCTGAGCGGACGAGGAGCTTCATCAATTTGGGAGCGAAGAAAAATAAGCTTATCCGCACTTGTGACGGATAGCATCGGGAATTGGTTGGCAAGATACTATGGTTCCGACTCGTCGAATGTTAACCCATAGCAGCGCTTACCTAACCTAAGACAATCTGTAAGAGCTGGGGCCTCCACGCTCTGTCGAGAATTGTGCTATATATATATTCCATTAACGAGAGAAAGTATGACAAAGCCATTTTTGAATTAGGAACGTTATCACCGGGACACGTTACGAAAGCTGTCAGGTTTGATTTACCCTGATTTATACAGCCTTAAAATACTAATTAAGTCTAACGTAATGAAATAATGATCTAAAAGCAGTCCCAAACGGGGGCATACAACTTACTTAAAGAATTTATTCAATATCTTAAGGATAAAATATTAAAAACATTAAAATTCCTTCGTTAAACGCATATTAATCCGCCCGAGAAATAAGTGACTTAAATTATCGTTAGATGGCGGGCTACTTATAAAATGAATCATTTAGACATAAAGATCTGAATTAAATTTATGTAATACTCAATTTTCATCATGTTAATCAATAGCGTGGAGCAATAGTAAATTATTTATTTTAAATAGCAGTGAAAAGCATAATATTCATTAATAAAACATAGTTTAGGAATATCTCTCGATCGGGCGAATTTTATAATGTAAGAAAGCTTACGTTTACGATTAAATATTCCGCAATGGCAGAATAGCAAAAATAAATAGGATTGATTCGCCAGATCGAGTTATTAGCATACTAAAATTTGATATGATTTGCATAATATTAAATAAACATTGCCGCATTAAAATAAAAATACAAGGAGAGTGAGAACCTAGCATTCGAGTTTATAAAGTGAGAATTACAGTTTAAATATAAAACAAAAAGAAATCAAAAAAGAAAAGAGGTCATTGTTTAGGCAGTTAATCGGCTTAGCATTACCGATAGAGAAATAAGCAATTACATTTTTACATTAGGAAAAATTTCAGAACTAGAAATGTTTAAAAGACATACATTAGCTGATGGGAAATAACATTATTGGAGGTTTACATTTATATTTTACAATAGAAAAGGTTATTAAGATGAAAGTTCATTTTTGCGGCAGGGAATTACCTTTCTTTCCGATGAATTTCCAGCCGGGTGCGCACGTGTTGGTTCCATGTTTGATAAAAGAGTTAATTTAGTGACAAATTGATGAAATTAAGGTTTCAGTCCATTCTTTATTCAATATAAAGTTCATTTTGGCAGTAATTTATGAACGATGGTTTCCGAGTATTTAGGCATTGGTTAGATTTTTGGAGAGATCCGGGAAAGCAAATCTATGTTTTACTAGCTCGTCATGTTACCGTTCAGAGGGGCGTGACTTCCCCTTAGCAACGCGTTAAAAAAATGACATGTCTCTCCCTAGTTAGAAAATGTGGTTGTATTTATACTCGTTGTCACCGCCGATGGGTAGTTCCCGGATGTTTTAATAACTACAATGATACAGCATATTTTGGACTACAAATGAGATTAAGTTCGAGAGTTGGTTTTGATCTACTTTAGGCTGAAAATAGACCTGCAGAATCAACGTTAACTAACATGAAGTTTAAATAAATCTATATTATAATAAAACAGATTTTTTTAGAATTTGGAAGACGGTAAGTCTTTTATTTACTAATTTTACGTCACACTCTCGAACTTTCTCTCTATTAAAATATATGTATGAATAAAATATACATTATGCAACGCTTTAAATTATTAAAGTTTATCTGTTACACACACATACGCATGATTGTTTACCGTAATGAAAATATATAATTTTTTTTATGCATATTAATTTTAAATGAATTTAAAGTTTACAAATACATAAACAATCACGTGCATTGGTATACCTTCACTCCCCAGTGGTCTATAATTAAATGATTAGGTTTGAACCCATGTTTGGAGGTTTCAAACATTATTAGAAAGTGAAGCCAAATGTGTGCAACAGATTTGAGTGCTTCATATTCCCCTAGATAAAAAAAAATCAATAAAAAAAAGATTTTACTTGGAGTTGACGCATCCTTTCAGGTAACAAGAAAACGCACAACACGGTTTCCCTACTTTAATATTTACATGGTTTGAAATTTATTTTTAAATTGGCTTTAGTAAACTTTACCCTACCTAAATTCAGTCGGCCTCTTTGACAATTAGTTAGTAACTATATTCTATATATAAAGCAATGAAACAAGAAAGAAAAAAAAACTAGAATATACATTTGACTATCTTACAGGGTCCAGCAGTCCATTTTTTTTTCTTTTTCTCTTCTTCTCTTTCCTTACTTGGGTTATCTTCTCCCAGGGTCTGGTGGTATATATTGTTTCGCGTGTGAGTCATATGCCCCAGCATTGCGGTAGCCTGCTGGTCCTTCTTTCCGAGGTTTATCTGGCTCTGGAGCCAAGTTGCCATAATCGAGAGATGTTAGAAATCGGGACATCTTATCCACCTCAATGATCTGACTTCCGAGCATCAATTTCTGCACCCAGGCAGTCATATTGTGGCGGATAGTCCTAATAATTCGGGGGTCCGAATATGCGAAAGCCATCAGAGATCGGAACCTTGCCACTTGGCGCACAAAAAACTGTGTGTGGGTTTCCTTGGAGTTGGGCCCATACTTTTCCATGGTCAACGCTTCCAGGATCCCGTCCTGCCGCTCTTCATCCCAAAAACTTCCCAGCACTGCCTCCTTATAGTCTTTAAAGGTCTTGGGCTTCATGACCAGAGAGCCCCACCAATCCTTGGCCGTGCCCCTTAGGTAATGGCTGGCTATGGCCACTTGCTCAGCATTCGTGGCAGAGTTGAAAAAAAAAGATCCTTTAAGCTTCCTAGATGTGCCTGTGGACTATCCCCTGGCTCTCCCCGAAAGGGCTGTACCTGAATGAACTTAGCCATGTTGGAATTATTCCCATGACTAATCCTATCTGGCTCTCGAGCACTTTCTATGATAACTTCCTTAACCATTGTTTCGTCCCCTTTTACGACATGGTACTGGCGTTCCATTCCCCCTCCTTTTATGTTGGACTCTGGGGGTGACTCATCTTGGCTGCCTGACTCACATCTTGGCGCCGGTTCATTCGGTCCCAGCTCCCAACGCAGATCTCCAATGGTCTCTTTCAACCCGTCGGTCTGGCGTAGTTGGCCGCATTCTTCAGTCTTCATAGCATGGGTATTTGCACCATCTGCTTGCTGCATCCTAATCGTTGTTTCCTGGAAATGTCTCCGGGACTCTTCCCTCACCTCCTGGAGCATGATACGGAACTCTTCCCTGGCTTCCTTCCTGCTCTCCTGGATCATGATCCGGAGATCCTCCCTGGCTTCCCTCCTACTTTCTTGGACCATTTTATAGAATTCTTCCCTGTCCCTTCTATTTTCTTGTACGATTTTATGGATTAGGACGAGTAGGCTCTGATTATCATCGTCGATCCCTGATTTTACCCGCTCATGATCCCTTACACCTGGTTCTTTAAAAATAATTTCTGACCCGAGCTCCTCACTGCCTACACTCTCATTTTCATTTCCCGATTCGCTACCTTCCCTACCGTTCATTAATCTTTCCATTGGATTCTGTCTATGGTTTGCGATAGCTAGATCACTCCCCCTTCCCCTCCTCAACCATCACCTATGCCAAAACTCAACAACTTAACTATTTTCTTACTACCATCTAATTCTATACTATCTCCTATTACTGCCAAAATATTTACATTCCTACTTTTATCAAAACTAATACATATTAAATGAAATAACATGTTAAAGACTAGAGAAACAAATTTTTACCATGACGTTGCTTTGTCATATGAACCGTTCGCTCTCTTGCACCTGAAATGCACCTATATAAAAAAAAAACTTTTAATTTCCCCTTTGTACAAGACATATGAAACAAATATGATACAATGACCCTCTCTTTGCTCATTCACATACTTTATTGTTTTCGCGAGTGTTTACCAGTTGACAAAATTTATAGTGTGTATAATACACGGGCGCCATGTCAACACAGTCGGCTTATCACTCATAACTATCTTTGGTTTGTGTGCACATCTATAAGTTTGACTGTTCAATTAAATTTGAAAAAAAAATGACATTAATAAAAAAAATTTAAAGCAAAATGATTTAGCAAAATTTAGTAATAATATCGCAATCGTTTATCTGGTTGATATTATAGATTCAAAATGAATTTTGAAATCACATCTATGGTGTGTCCTTTAGGTTCAACAAAAAAAATTCACGACTCTTTTAAAACTAGAGGATGTTACACAACTGACCTCTACAAGACTATATGACACTATGTTTCTTGGACTCTTTGGACTTTTTTTTTTTTTTGACATGAGGACATGTAGGCCATTGAAGCATTTTGCCAACTACATCTGGCTGCTTGGCACTACATAAAAGTTTCTAAGGGTCTTCACCTATTTACGGTTACTCTAAATACATGAGTCATTAAAGCATTTTGCCAACTACATCTGGCCGCTTGACAACATAGAATTCAGTTTATACGGGTCTTCACCTATTTACGGTTACTCTAAATACATACGAGTCATTTTACTTCATCAGATCATGAATACCGGACTACTTTATAAAAACACATGTAGGATAAATAACATGACTAAACACACTAAAGTTCATATAGCTACTTGGGAAGACAAATATTTCTGTTACAAAAGACGCTTCATTTGTTTGAGGACACCACCAAAAAAAAATTTGCCATACATCTACAATTCGAATAATCTCTAGGGTATTACTTGGTGTGTACAATTTTATTAGGGCAGTACCATTTATGGGTTCAAACCCGAAAAAAAAAATTTACATACATTTATTAATATTTGGGACAGGAACGAAAAGAAAAAAAACATATATATAATATCAGATGCTCTGTAGGGTATTGCAGGGTGTGGTAATTTCAAAAAGGCCCTCAAACCCGGATAACAAAATATCAAGCTGGGTGTCCGAAAAAAAAATTTTCAAAAAAAAATTTTTCCAAAAAAAAAAAATTTTACTTTTAAAACATATGTTGTCTATCGCCATTTATCACCATCTCAGGTATATGGGTGTTTGTTTTCGAAGCCCCACGTTTTGGGCAGCCAAACCTGGATAAAAAAAATACTCTGTACCGGTCAGAATTGTATGTTCGTCTAACAAGAATTAGGACCTAAGCAAAAGTACCTAGAGTTCAATCATATACGAGATACACAGGTCAGGGATACTCATGAACTCCGCCCTATTGCCCACTTCCCAAGTCTATCACATTACAAACAACATTTCTGATGATAGCAGCCTACCTTTCAATTTACTCCGGCCCAGAAAGGTTCAGCAAAGATACAAGAGACCTACGGCTTAACTAATTGATAACGCAAAGTAATGATAGATGTGCACACACAAACCAACAAAAATATCCAAAAAATAGCTTATTAAATGTAAATTTATTAAACGTAATATTAATAATAATTGATTAATCATGTGAATCACTAGATATGGAGATTTACAATGAATTAGAAATTATATATATTGAACACTCGATTTAGGTTTCACTTATGGTCACTTGGGCATTCCATGTCAAACCGGATAACATAACAAGGTTTGATGGATATGCACCACTAAATATACATAATGATAAATTAATTATTTGAACAGATGCGGCTTAATATGCTAATGTGATTTAACGGGTTGCTATTACTCACGCTATGATATTCCCAAATTAAGGAAACTAACCAATGACAATAGCTTTTAGAATGAATGCTTATAAGATTTTAAATTACATAGAATATGACCAAACTTAATAACAGTATGAGGGTTTTTATTCAACATATGATTACATTTAAATTAAGATGAATATAACATAATTTGATAACTATACGTGAGCTTTTATAACGATTATATTTTAAATAATAAATGATCTAACAAGTTTTGATTACATTTGGATTTCATGGAAGGTACATTAATTATAGATCAATTATTTTGGAACATTATGAGATGATTCATTTATTTCTTATCTGCGAAGAGAAATAGGAAAAGCATGATCATTTTGATATTGTCGTGTGAGTCAACATTTATAGATTTTCTCAATAGTTAATTAATGATGTATTAATAGCGGTTGAATGAAGGATGGGTAGCGCTAATAAGCGATAATATATATAATAAAGTTAATTAAATTTAAACTATAACGAAAATTTTGGGATGGCTTAGGGAAATTATATCATTACAGCTTATAGACATCTGAACCATATGAAAGGATAGGAACGATAACGTGTGAACCGCATGATAAGGCCTGAGCGGACGAGGAGCTTCATCAATTTGGGAGCGAAGAAAAATAAGCTTATCCGCACTTGTGACAGATAGCATCGGGAATTGGTTGGCAAGATACTATGGTTCCGACTCGTCAAATGTTAACCCATAGCAGCGCTTACCTAACCTAAGACAATCTGTAACAGCTGGGGACTCCACGCTCTGTTGAGAATTGTGCTATATATATATTCCATTAATGAGAGAAAGTATGACAAAGCCATTTTTGAATTAGGAACGTTATCACCGGGACACGTTACGAAAGCTGTCAGGTTTGATTTACCCTGATTTATACAGCCTTAAAATACTAATTAAGTCTAACGTAATGAAATAATGATCTAAAAGCAGTCCCAAACGGGGGCATACAACTTACTTAAAGAATTTATTCAATATCTTAAGGATAAAATATTAAAAACATTAAAATTCCTTCGTTAAACGCATATTAATCCGCCCGAGAAATAAGTGACTTAAATTATCGTTAGATGGCGGGCTACTTATAAAATGAATCATTTAGACATAAAGATCTGAATTAAATTTATGTAATACTCAATTTTCATCATGTTAATCAATAGCATGGAGCAATAGTAAATTATTTATTTTAAATAGCAGTGAAAAGCATAATATTCATTAATAAAACATAGTTTAGGAATATCTCTCGATCGGGCGAATTTTATAATGTAAGAAAGCTTACGTTTACGATTAAATATTCTGCAATGGCAGAATAGCAAAAATAAATAGGATTGATTCGCCAGATCGAGTTATTAGCATACTAAAATTTGATATGATTTGCATAATATTAAATAAACATTGCCGCATTAAAATAAAAATACAAGGAGAGTGAGAACCTAGCATTCGAGTTTATAAAGTGAGAATTACAGTTTAAATATAAAACAAAAAGAAATCAAAAAAGAAAAGAGGTCATTGTTTAGGCAGTTAATCGGCTTAGCATTACCGATAGAGAAATAAGCAATTACATTTTTACATTAGGAAAAATTTCAGAACTAGAAATGTTTAAAAGACATACATTAGCTGATGGGAAATAACATTATTGGAGGTTTACATTTATATTTTACAATAGAAAAGGTTATTAAGATGAAAGTTCATTTTTGCGGCAGGGAATTACCTTTCTTTCCGATGAATTTCCAGCCGGGTGCGCACGTGTTGGTTCCATGTTTGATAAAAGAGTTAATTTAGCTACAAATTGATGAAATTAAGGTTTCAGTCCATTCTTTATTCAATATAAAGTTCATTTTGGCAGTAATTTATGAACGATGGTTTCCGAGTATTTAGGCATCGGTTAGATTTTTGGAGAGATCCGGGGAAGCAAATCTATGTTTTACTAGCTCATCATGTTACCATTCAGAGGAGCATGACTTTCCCTTAGCAACGCATTAGAAAAAAATGACATGTCTCTCCCTAGTTAGAAAATGTGGTTGTATTTATACTCGTCACCGCCGATGGGTAGTTCCCGGATGTTTTAATAACTACAATGATACAGCATATTTTGGACTACAAATGAGATTAAGTTCGAGAGTTGGTTTTGATCTACTTTAGGCTGAAAATAGACCTGCGGAATCAACGTTAACTAACATGACGTTTAAATAAATCTATATTATAATAAAACAGATTTTTTTAGAATTTGGAAGACGGTAAGTCTTTTATTTACTAATTTTACATCACACTCTCGAACTTTCTCTCTATTAAAATATATGTATGAATAAAATATACATTATGCAACGCTTTAAATTATTAAAGTTTATCTGTTACACACACATACGCATGATTGTTTACCGTAATGAAAATATATAATTTTTTTTAATGCATATTAATTTTAAATGAATTTAAAGTTTACAAATACATAAACAATCACGTGCATTGGTATACCTTCACTCCCCAGTGATCTATAATTAAATGATTAGGTTTGAACCCATGTTTGGAGGTTTCAAACATTATTAGAAAGTGAAGCCAAATGTGTGCAACAGATTTGAGTGCTTCAATATGTTCATTGGTACATATATGATATGCTATCTTAGACACATCTGTCTTTTCTCTTCTAATCATCAGCTTATGTTCTTGCAAGTGTTTTTCAATGAGATGACTAGTATTACCAATATACATTCTTTCACAATCACATGGTATTTCATAGACACAGTTTTTTTCAGCATTTCATGTTTTAGCTTTGCACGTGTTAGAATGCCTTGTAGTGTGGTATGACTCAGGAAAGCTGTTATGATGTTATACTGATTGCAGATTTCCCTTAATTTGCCTGCTATTTTTGGTTTGTATGGAATCACTCTGTACCAGTAATTGTTTTTGTTATGGTTCTTTTTGTTGTCTATTTAAAGTTTTGTTATTAACAGCTGATCGATAATCATTTTTCATAAGAGTTAGTTCTATATAGATCTTTTTCCAAATCACTGGTTCTGGAACAAACTTCTTTTGCTCAGTTCTATAGTGATAGCATAACTCCATGTTTTGTGTTTCTGTCTGATTGAATGTTTAGGCTAAGTATTTTCCTGCATATCTGGGTTTTTGGTTAACTAGTTTTGATTTTGCCATGAGGGATTTGTTCTTGTTCTGATTCTATTGGGAATTTAATTGAAAGTGATATGATGTTGATTTCCAAAAGGTTTGTAGTAGTGCTTCCCCATGTGGTACAACAAATGAATCATCTATACAATCAAGCCAAACTTGGGGTGAATATAGAGTAGATTTTATGGCTGTGGTTTCAAGTTCTTTCATGTAAATATTGTTAATCAACAGTGACAATGGTGAGTCCATAGCTATTCCTTGATTTTTTTGGAAGAATTCTGTGTTATATTGAAAGTAGATTGTTTTTATACAGGATGTTAATAGTTCCATTATACTATCCATGGAAAAAAGTTGTCCTGGTTTGTAAGCTATCATCAACATTTAATCTTTTCTTTACAATAGACAATGCTTTTTCACATGGTACATTTGTAAATAAACTTTACATATCAAAACTTACCAATAAGTCATTTTTTATGTTCTTGATTAATTCTACAAAGTGTCCAGAATCTCTGACAAAGTACTGCAACTTGTATGTCAAAGGACGTAGAACTTTGAGAAGAAATTTTGACAATTTTTGGCAAGGTGAATTTCTAAAATTAACAATAGATTTTAATAGAACAAGATTTTTATGGATTTTAGGTAGACCATAAAAGTGAGGAAATTTGCTAAAATATGATATTTACTTTTTTCTGAAATACTACAGTACCTGCAATGTTTTCTAAGTAATGCCTGTAACTTTGTCTCTGTTCTTGGTATCAGATTTTTGCCACTTTTCTGGATTGACCAGCTGTGAGGAGTTCTTGTATTTTGTTGTCATAGTCAGTTGTATGCATTACAATACTGTTGCATTATCTTTGTCAGCAGGAAGAATAATTATAGATTTATCTACTTTAAGAGATTTGATTGTTTTCTTCTCACCATAGGATATATTTGACTTAATGCTTGTCAAGTGCTATTTTTATTCTCCAGCATAATTTTGTTGCTTCTTCTAAAGGAAATTTATGAATGACTTTTTTGGTAGCTGCTATTATATCTAATAATGAGATATTAGACAGTGTTATGGCAAAATAAAATCTTCTTTCAATATCAGAAATTTCAATATCTGTTAGATATTTAAAACTGAGATTTTTAACAGATGAAACTGGTATACTGCTTAATACATTACGATTTTTGATATACCCATGTAGGTTTTCTTCTTTTGACATTCTTTTATTTTTCCATGTAATGTAGAAATATGATTTTCTTAATGCTTGAGAAACTCTGAAATTTTTATCAGTAAGTCTATTTAGAAGAAGCAGCAGAATTATGGTGGAGAATAAAAAAAACACTTGACAAGCAACAGACACTGAAGTCAAACAAATCCTAGGGTGAGAGAAAAACAATTAAATCTCTCAAAGTAGGTAAATCTATAATTATTCTCCATGATGATAAAAGCAATGCAACAATTGTAATGGATACAATTAATTATGACAACAAAATAGAATCCATCATAGCAGAGCAATACAGAAAGTGGCAAAAAATCTGATACTGAGTACAAAAACAAAGTTACAAGCATTATTTAGAAAGCATCATAACTACTTTAGTAATTCAAAAAAAGTAAAATAACATATTTCAGAAAAATTTCCCACCTTTATGGTCTACCTAAAATTTATAACAATCATGTTTCATTAAAACCTACTGTTAGTTCTAGAAATTTGCCTTGCCAAAATTTGTCAACATTCCTTTGGCATGCAAGATGCAGTACTTTGTCAGAGATTCTGGACACTTTGTAGAATTAATCAAGAACATAACTGAACTACTGGTAAGCTTTGATATGGAAACTTTATTTACAAATGTACCATGTGAAAAAGCATTGTCTATTGTAAGGAAAAGATTAAATAGTGATGATAGCTTAAAACCAGAACAACCTTTTCTATTGATAGTGTAATGGAACTATTAACATTCTGTATAAAAAACAATTTACTTTCAATACAACATAGAATTATTCCAAAAAAATCAAAAAATGGCTATGGACTCACCATTGTCACTGCTGATTAGCAATATTTACATGAAAGAACTTGAAACCACAGCCATGAACACTACTCCATATCCACCCAAAGTTTGGCTTGATTATGTAGATGATACATTTGTTTTACAACAAGGTGAAGAACTACTACAAACCTTTTGGATATCTCTTTCAATTAAATTCATAATAAAATCAGAACAAGAACAAAAATTGGCATTTTTAGATGTTCCTGAGACAAAACTTCCTCATGGCAAAATAAAAACTATAGTTTATTGAAATCCCACAGATACAGAAAAATATTTAGCCTATACATTCAATCATATAGAAACACAAAACATGAACTTAAACTATTACTAAGGAACTGAGCAAATGATGTTTATTCAGAAACTAGTGATTTGGAAAAAACAAACTCTTATAAAAATGTTTATCCATCAGCTGTTATTAACAAAACTTTAAATAGACAACAAAAAGACCCATGAAAACAATTATTGGTACTGTGGTGTACATATGCATACCAAAAATAGCAGACAAATTAAAGAAAATGTCAATCAGTGTAACATCAGAACAGTTCTCCAGAGCCATACCATGCTATGAGGAATTCTAACATCTACAAAGCCAAAACTTGAAATGCTGAAAAGAAAAAACTGCATTTATGAAATACCATGTAAATGTGGAAGAATGTATATTGGTGAGATCAGTCATCACATTGAAAAGCACTTGCAAGAACCCAATCTGATAATTAAAAGAGAAAAAACAGATGTCTCTAGGATGGTAAACAATACCAATGAACATATATATGTTCAATTGGGAAAAAACAAAAATTTTTGGCCAGAGAAGAAAAGATACACAAAACAAAATTTAAAAATGCTGCTCACATGACAATGGTAAACAATCACATAATTCAACCTAGTGTGACTGTACAAAATTTATGGAAAATACTAACCAACTTTGTTCTTAGAAAAAAGTGGAGAAATTAGAAGAAAACTCATAGATAAGTATATAAAATTTCTACTGACAGTTGATTTTGTCAGGATGGTTCAGTTGGTTAGAGCATTACCTCAAAATTCAATACCTAAGAATCTAAGGTCCAGGTTTGATTCTCATGCTAATAATGTCACTGGTCAAGTCAGAAACACCTGAAAAAGATGGGAGAATAATGCCTCTCAAAATGTGCATATACTAACTTGTGTGCTATTACTAACAGTTGAATGTATTTGGAATATTTAAATAAAAGTTAAATTTTTCTAAAGACATTCAATACTCATATTAGTTGATGGAAATAGTCCATAATATAAATACAATTAAAACACCATCATCACAAACCTTTGAAAAACACATTATTTCTAATTTTTTATTGCCAGTTTATTTTAAAGTGCTGAAAGATAATATATGAAAGATAATATATTAGCTATCTTCATTTATTATATCAAAAACACTTAAACAGCAAGACGAATTTTCAAAAAGATTGTGGTTAAGCCAAGTCATCTTCCAGATTCTGAAAGAATCTGGTATTGACAACTGAAATATTAAGAATTACTTAAATTAAAACTAAACATTAAATTTGTAGCAGTTTCTCTCCAGCATTTAAGAGTTCACTTGTCTGACCATTACAATATATAAATATATATAGAATGAATATATATGCATGTGTTACATTAAAATAACTTTAAAAAATATTGCAGCAGAATATTTAATTGCAATAACAACTAAAATGGATTCCCTTCCTACAGTAGCCTAAACTCTTTTACAGAAGGTCAATACTGAAGCAGTTGGATCTGAGTTCGATCCTAGCTTCATGGCATCTAGCCATAAGCCCACTTCAAACTCTAGTACTAACCTTAAATTTCCGATGCAATGGGGATTTATACGTTCAATCCACGCTAATTTCCATAAAGAATAACTTATTTCATAAATGCATATTTAAAATTAATTAGTTTCAGATTTAAATTAACTGCGTGGATTGTGCGTATATATTTGTAAATTTTAAATATATATAATTGTTCGAAAGTTTCATTGCGTCGGGAATGTTTGATTTTATTTTTAAATAATTTGCCAAAGTTTTATTGATTAAAAGCTACATTCTTTCGATAAGCTTTCAGATTTTCTTTTTCCAAAAACAACAGTTAAAGTTTTATTAATTAGAAAAAAGATAAGGATTTCCTAATTAAAATCATTTTCTGATTTTAAGAATTCATTTTCTAATTAGAAAATGAATTCAAGTTAATGAGTTTGAAAGCCTTATCGAAGGAATGTATCTAAAAACAACCAGTAAATCTAAAAACATTGATAATGAAAGAAGCACTAGCCTGAAGGCATCAGAGGACAGTATTTATAGCTCTGAAAAGTTTGGGAAAAAAAAGCCATCTTTGTTGTAGAGAAGTGCAGTGAATTCTGTGCATTTCAATATCATAAATTTAAATAGTGCTTCAATCATGATGAAGGGCTAAAATGTCAGGAATCTGGTTGCAGTTCCTGAAGTCTCCTGAAATCTTCAATGAAGCTGCTGAATCTTTTCTGGACCAATCATGCTGCTAAAATCATGAAAATTCATTAAAATACTGCTCAAGTAATCAACCAAATGCAGGCCTATGTTTTCCTCACCCAGACGTGCCAACTAAGGATCTAGCCTGGAAGAAATGGGTAATATATTTCCATAATGAACCTTAAATTTTCTGGCCAGTTTCCGAACTTTACTTTGCACTCCCTTTAAGAGCTCTTTTATTCTTTAATGTAATAATCTTTATAAAACCTTTTATTCATGCTACTGTAAACTTATATCATAATTCTCTCAACCTCTAGTCTTTAAACTTTCTCTTTTCTTACTTGGCGGTTCATTTATTATATTATATATATATATATATATATGCTTTATTAATGTCGTTTATTTTTAATTATATGCCAATAATCTTTCGACTCGATGAGCTCCTTTGTTCTATTTGCCTCACACAAATAATATAATATTAATTCTAATAGTAGTTCTTGCCCATTAGAACTAAATTTATAAGTTCTATCAATCATCGAGTCGAAAGAAATTATTACATGTTTACTATTTTTATAATTGGCTAATAATAAATTATTAGCTCCGCTTCCAATCTATGCCCCAGCTATTTTCTCGTGTTTACCAATATGTATTTATTCATATATATATAATCTTAAAATGTTTTCTGCAAAAGGCTCGATAAAGGAATCAACTAAATATACTCTAATTCAAATTTCAGTTAATTGCTATTTAGATTCAGGAAGGGCACGATGATTGGGGCATAATTAATATGATTTGCAAATACTTTAAAATAGTTTCATTAAAAGCTCGTTTGACTTTAATTAATTGATCAAATCATCACATAGAGCATTCTATATGGGTTTTAGTATTCAAATGATGACTATCAAGTCATCATCTTCGAACGTTGCTGATGTAGGGCAATCTTCCACTCCATTAGGCTGGTTGGTGATAATATTTCTGTTATTTTAAATTATCGAGGAAGAAAGCACTTCCTCTCCTGTTCATATTAATCAAAGGGCATAAGACTTGTCAGATGCAAGCCGCCATAGACTTCGATTATCGACTAGCCATCGTCTTTCAATTTCACTTTATAGCTCATAATTCGTCAGCACCATTACCTCTCTGTTCCAGTAAAGCCCACTCTGATGCTCATAATTCATGATGAAGTGATTTAAATTAAAGTCCAACAAATTCTCCGTTATATCTCAAAATAAGTTTTCTAATAAAGATTAAAGTTATGCCCTAAAATACGTATCTTGCTCTTCATGAATGGATTTGCGAATGTGAAAATAAATATCACATTCTTTCGTATAAAATTAGAGTAATAATTTCCTTTACTAATGAATACCTTTATCTGCCTTTTATTTCTTGTTGGGGGCATAGACATAGACTTTCAAATATTGCATAATACTCATTGGCATATAATAAGGACTGCCACTCTTATTATAATTATAAACTCTGTTAAAGGCTAGAAGTGATTAATATAATCTTTATTTAAAATTCAAACAAAATAAATTATTATTATTAAATATTTTCTAAACACACTTGGTTTCTTAGCTCTTAATTCTTTTATAATTATTTTAATGTTAAGGCCCACTGTCTGTGTTGGCAACCTGAACATATACATATGATTAGATTAAAAAAAATATCTTAAGTTAATTAATTATTCGATATTAGTGTCAGTTCAGGGGTCTCTAATCCTCACCAACCATTGAGCTAATTTCTTGGCGCATAGCACTGTGCCGTCAATTTAGATTTCTACTAATCTGAGCTGGTGAGTTGGGTTTGAATTCAGTTTGAACCAGCTGAGTTTGGATCTGACTTGAAGTCAAGATGGTGGGTTTTTCGACTGGTACATGGTTATGTTTTTGGCTGCCCAATCATTGGGGCTTCGATTAATAAACCCCACACATACCCTGGAGATAGTAATTATGATCTTAGTTACTCAGTCAATTGAGATCTCGATAAATTAAATGTTTCAGTAGAGAGCGATGTTTTAAAGAGTGTTGTATATATTTAAGAGAAAAGTTATGCGAAAATTTAATAAATTAAAATGTCATTTTGTAATTTTCTTCCTTATAATTAAATGTTTTCAAGATTATTTTTTAAATGTTCTTCAGCAAAAGATTCGTTAGGTAGAATAATTATTAATTATATGTGTACCATATCAGTATATATATTATACGTTTGTGTTATATGCATTCGTGACAGTAAGAAAATTGTCATTAGAAAAGTAGTAAGAGTATATAGATTAAAGCAAGGGCTAAAATAAATGGAACATTTGTCTGTGTCAAAATTAATTAGTATTCATCTCAGTATATATGTAAAAATATCCAATATGATATCATGTTAAAAGTTTTAATTCCAAATATTGGTTGTGTACACCAAGCAGCCAGATGCAGTTGGCAAAATGCTTAAATGGTTTACATGCTTTTATGCTAGCAAGATTAAAAATGATATCAACCAATAAAAGTTTTTGTGTAATATTAATTTTGACATTTTTTTTGTGTGAAAGCCTCATACTTAGTAAAAATGAAGTAGTGGACTCCTATATTTAAACTCAGGTCAGGAACGCATCACAAAAACATAACCATGTACCAGTCGAAAAACCCACCATCTTGACTTCAAGTCGGATCCAAACTCAGCTGATTCAAACTGAATTCAAACCCAACTCACCAGCTCAGATTAGTAGAAATCTAAATCGACGGCACAGTGCTATGTGCCAAGAAACTAGCTCAACGGTTGGTGAAGATTAGAGACCCCTGAACTGACACTAATATTGGATAATTAATTAACTTAAGATACTTTTTTAAATCGAATCATATGTATATGTTCGGGTTGCCAACACAGACAGCGGGCCTTAACATTAAAATAATTATAAAAGAATTAAGAGCTAAGAAACCAAGTGTGTTTAGAAAATATTTAATAATAATAATTTATTTTGTTTGAATTTTAAATAATGATTATATTAATCACTTCTAGCCTTTAACAGAGTTTATAATTATAATAAGAGTGGCAGTCCTTATTATATGCCAATGAGTATTACGCAATATTTGAAAGTCTATGTCTATGCCCCCAACAAGAAATAAAAGGCAGATAAAGGTATTCATTAGTAAAGGAAATTATTACTCTAATTTTATACGAAAGAATGTGATATTTATTTTCACATTCGCAAATCCATTCATGAAGAGCAAGATACATATTTTAGGGCATAACTTTAATCTTTATTAGAAAACTTATTTTGAGATATAATGGAGAATTTGTTGGACTTTAATTGAAATCACTTCATCATGAATTATGAGCATCAGAGCGGGCTTTACTGGAACAGAGAGGTAACGGTGCTGACGAATTATGAGCTATAAAGTGAAATTGAAAGATGATGGCTAGTCGATAATCGAAGTCCTATGGTGGCTTGCATCTGACAAGTCTTATGCCCTTTGACTAATATGAAGAGGAGAGGAAGTGCTTTCTTCCTCGATAACTTAAAATAACATAAATATTATTACCGACCAGCCTAACGGAGTGGAAGATTGTCCTACATCAGCAACGTTCGAAGATGATGACTTGATAGTCATCGTTTGAATACTAAAACCCATATAGAATGCTCTATGTGATGATTTGATCAATTAATTAAAGTCAAACGAGCTTTTAATGAAACTATTTTAAAGTATTTGCAAATCATATTAATTATGCCCCAATTATGCATCGTGCCCTTCCTGAATCTAAATAGCAATTAACTGAAATTTGAATTAGAGTATATTTAGTTGATTCCTTTATCGAGCCTTTTGCAGAAAACATTTTAAGATTATATATATGAATAAATACATATTGGTAAACACGAGAAAATAGCTGGGGCATAGATTGGAAGCGGAGCTAATAATTTATTATTAGCCAATTATAAAAATAGTAAACATGTAATAATTTCTTTCAACTCGATGATTGATAGAACTTATAAATTTAGTTCTAATGGGCAAGAACTACTATTAGAATTAATATTATATTATTTGCATGAGGCAAATAGAACAAAGGAGCTCATCAAGTCGAAAGATTATTGGCACATAATTAAAAATAAACGACATTAATAAAGCACACACATATATATATAATATAATAAATGAACCATCAAGTAAGAAAAGAGAAAGTTTAAAGACTAGAGGTTGAGAGAATTATGATATAAATTTACAGTAGCATGAATAAAAGGTTTTATAAAGATTATTACATTAAAGAATAAAAGAGCTTTTAAAGGGAGTGCGAAGTAAAGTTCAGAAACTGGCCAGGAATTTTAAGGTTCATTATGGAAATATATTACCCATTTCTTCCAGGCTAGATCCTTGGTTTGCATGTCTGGGTGAGGAAAACATAGGCCTGCATTTGGTCGATTACTTGAGCAGTATTTTAATGAATTTTCATGATTTTAGCAGCATGATTGGTCCAGAAAAGATTCAGCAGCTTCATTGAAGATTTCAGGGGACTTCCGGAACTGCAGCCAGATTCCTGACGTTTTAGCCCTTCACCATGATCGAAGCACTATTTAAATTTATGATATTGAAATGCACAGAATTCACTACACTTCTCTACAACAAAGATGGCTTTTTTTCAAAACTTTTCAGAGCTATAAATACTGTCCTCTGATGCCTTCAGGCTAGCACTTCTTTCATTATCAATGTTTTTAGATTTACTGGTTGTTTTTAGATACATTCCTTCGATAAGGCTTTCAAACTCATTAACTTGAATTCATTTTCTAATTAGAAAATGAATTCTTAAAATCAGAAAATGATTTTAATTAGGAAATCCTTATTTTTTTTCTAATTAATAAAACTTTAACTGTTGTTTTTGGAAAGGGAAAATCTGAAAGCTTATCGAAAGAATGTAGCTTTTAATCAATAAAACTTTAGCAAATTATTTAAAAATAAAATCAAACATTCCCGACGCAATGAAACTTTCGAACAATTATATATATTTAAAATTTACAAATATATACGCACAATCCATGCAGTTAATTTAAATCTGAAAAAAATCTTATACGCACAATCCATGCAGTTAATTTAAATCTGAAACTAATTAAATTTAAATACGCATTTATGAAGTTATTCTTTATGGAAATTAGCGTGGATTGAACGTATAAAGCCCCATTGCATCAGAAATTTAAGGTTAGTACTAGGGTTTGAAGTGGGCTTATGGCTAGATGTCATGAAGCTAGGATCGAACTCAGATCCGACTGCTTCAATACCAATTCTAAGAATAAAAATTAATTCATTTTCACTGTTAAAAATGACTAGTTAAGGTATTTCCAAATCAGTCACTAAGGCTCATTGTAAATCACTGTGCAGAAGATTCAATTCTTTATTAGATGTATTATTAAAAACTTTATAGTGCAAAATATTATATAAATAGGTTCTCAAGTATTGTTTTAAAATAATATACAAACTCTTGCAGCAGAGTGTTTAGCTGCTAGATTTTGATGTCATATGACTATAGCACTTGAACATGGATTCACTTTATATATTTATATGAATGTATTTTTTAAAAATAACTAATCATTGTATATATACATAGGCACATTGTTAATATATTCATATTCATTTAGAAGAATAGTTAGATCTATATATATTCACATACATTTAATAATTTTTTTCCCCTAAATTTTTCAACTTCCTTATCTTTATGGTTCATTGATTACAAATAAAAAAATATTTTTCTCAATGAAAGTTTTCTGAAAATTATAATTTTTCCGCTTTATTAGCTGTAGGAGAAATATCATTTCCAAGCACTGATCTTCTGACATCAAAGATGAACCAGGGCAGTTTTAACATTCATCTTATCTGCCTACAGTTTGTAGTAAAATTTTAAGAAATTGTCAGAAGTAAAAAAATAGATAATTTTTTTTATATAGAGAGAAAAATTCTGACTCTGAATATGTTATTTTAAAATAAAGAATATCTATTATGTAACAAAACTAACTTTTTTTCTAAAACAAGATTACAATGTAATATATTTTTTTAAAAAATAAATTATTAAACTACCGTTCTACTGCAACTGATTATTGATGAAAAGTTATCAGACAATTTTAAAATAAATTTTAGTAGAAAAAAAAAAAAAAGAAATCGTAGATTCGATGGATCACTGAAACAAACTGAATTCGTAGTATTTTTTTTACTGAGTCTGGTTTATAAGTTGTTATTAAATGTTAGAATTAATTTTTTATATTACAGAAATGTCAATAAAATCATTCAATGACTGTAGTAGAAGTAAGTAGACACTAAACTTATAAACACTTTGTCGTTATCCAAATAACTGCACAATTTTATAAACTAATATTATAGTTATCATCTTATCAATTGGGTTTCAAATTCTTGGGAGTTTTTTTTGTAAATAAACATTCAATAATAATATTGTGGAATTATGTATTATTCATTTAAAAAGTTATTGGTGGTTGAGAGGTCAGCACAGCTGCCTTACAAGCAGTTGTCCCGGGCTGGCGGGTTCGCTTTCCGCCTAATGCTATGACACATGAAAAAAAAAAGTTTTTATAATCGCCAAAAAGTTTCCTTTTTTGTTGTTGTTATTAATTTTTTTTTATTTTAACAAATCAAAGAAGCATTTAAAAAAAATAACCATGTTATATAAGAATTTATTGATTTTTTCAAATTACCTTAAGCCAGACTGCATATACATATATGTGTGTATATATTTATAATGTATAGTAAAAATAAATTTAAAGTAATATAACTTTAGGAATAGAATATAAACAATAAGATAAAAGTTGATATTGTATATTTTATTTTAATTACAACAAAAGTGATGGAGTATTTGGTGTTAATATGGCCATTACAATGTGTAAAAAATTACAGCTAAATCATATACAAGTGTCACAAAAGCTAACATGCAAACAATTAATATAAAAAATAACCTGTCTGTCATAAATAATGCCCTATAAGTTTACAATATTTATAATATCTAAATAAATATATGACCCAATAATTAATTTTAAATTCTATTTTAATAAATTGATAAATAATACCAACTCAGCCATGCTATACTTGTATATTAATTTACTATTACTAATCAAACTATTTATAACAAGATAAAAGAGTTAATAAAATGATAAATAATAAATTATACTAACTCAACCATGCTACAGTCTTATATAGATGTTGCTAATTAAGCTAGTTATAATAAAATGAAATACTCAATAAAGATTTAATATCAATGAACCTATTAGATAAACTTGTATCTATTATATCCATTCATAAAAGTATATAAAAGAAACAGTAGATTTCTGTTAGCTATTTACTTAAGTACAATTAACTAATCATTTCAATTTATTTTAAATTTCCTGTAACGAAATTGTTAAAACTATATTATAACAATCAAAACATATACAAAGAATTATTAGCATTTATTATAATCAAGCACGAATATTAAATTTATTGTTTAAGTGGATTTATGATTCATATCAACTAAATTTAAATATAATTAAAGAAAATTATTCTGACTTCTAACATGACAAAATATACTACTATCAGTCTTACAACTGAATAAGATTAAGTTTTTATTGCCCAACCATGAACTCAATACATTACCCATCCAATCAATAATTATTTAGATAAAACCTGCAAATATTTAACTATGATTACCATATAAAGTTTATATACAGTCAAATAAAAACTATTAAATTCAATACAAAAAAAATATAACCATACTTACTTACAAATCATGGGATTTGATTTCTGAATTATGTGATATAATTATTTCAAGTAAATTTTTTTGATGTAGTCAATTTATCTTGTTTCACTCAAAAGTTATTAATTAATGAATTTATATTGTATAATTGAATTATAATCAGACAATTTTATTTGATATAAGTTAAATTAAAATTTATTAATAAATGAATATCAATTATATAATAATATATATATATTTATACCGGTCGGGAATGATGATGAAGTTACCCAGTCTTACCGTATCTGCCAACAGAGCACCACTAGGCTACTTGAACCTAGAAAATTTATAGAGTAGGCAGATACACGCTGTTAAGATCACGACCGCCAGCCCTAGTCACTAGTTCAAGTAGACACAGAAACTTAATTTTATTTATTAAACATATTTCTTTTTATAAATAATAATAAAAGCAATCACTGTCAGTATTAATAACACAAAAAGATTTTATTCACGCATATATATATATTGTAACGATCCGGAGAAAGGACTTACCGTAAACTGCACTACGGGGCGCCATCTAGGCATTTGAACCTAGAAAAATTTATAAAGTAGGCAGATACGTAAGTAAAAAAAAAAATATATATATATTTTTTTTTAAATTTTGATTCCGGTCGTTAGCCCATGTCACTAGCTCAGTGGAATAGCAGAGATTTAATAAGATAATCTAAGAGTATATATATAAAAAAAGAATAAAATAAGCCACTGCCAGTAATTAACATACAAACATTTATTTATGCACATATATATAAGATTTAAAATTATTTTAGTGTTAATTTTACATTTTAACATTATTTTTAACTTTACCTTAGATTTTAATTTACATTTTAATTTCTATTATATTATAAGTTTACATTTTAATTAAGTTCGCACAGATGGGATTATAAAAGCTTGTTTTAATATGTTGCTATAGATCGGTTACATAGATTACACGGTTAAAAACATTTCAAAGTAAACATAAACGATCAAAATATAAAATCATTGATTACTGACAATTGCGGAGGGAAATTTATACGTAACCCAATAGTATTCACCATAAGATACTTGCATTGTCACCAATAACTTAAAAGACATCCGAATAAATACATTTTTAGATACTCACTGTAAGGTATCATTATTTATCGAATGTCTATATATTTTGATCAAATATGAAAATGCAAAACATAGTTAACCGATAAACAATCCATGCAAGCGTCTATAAACAACTTAAATTTAATGCATTTTTATTTAGGGTCGAGTATGAATACTACATAGATTTGCATTGAAATTAAAATATTCTATCCCTATTTAATCTTAGGCTAAAATTCGTAGTCAAACTGGCATCAATTCATCTGATACATCGATGTATTCAATGTAATAAAATACGGCAGCACAAAAGGTTAAAAGAAGAAATTGCCTCTTATGAGATAGGAATATTACATCTATCTGCAAAGAAGAGCAATAAAACAAAAAACTCCATAGAAAGGAACTGCGGTATCCGACTTATAATTCCTTCCATAGGCAAACGGAAGTGTGCGGCATATGAAGCGATTCTGCCCGTAGCGAATCAATATTACATCTACTAATCACATCAATATATCCAATCCATTGACCCAATCTAACCACGAAACAAATAACCTAAGATTACCCTCCCCTAATATAACTTTACAAATCTATACAGCCATTCACGCCCGACTTAAGTTTAACATTTATATAATTTAACTTAACGGAAAACAGAAATCATAATAAAACTTAAAGAACAAAAAAGTAAATAAATAAATGGAAATGATTTTAAATATATATAAAAAAAAGAAATACATCAAATAACATTATTAATAAATTAAGTTGGTCAGATAGGATAAGATTGCAATCATTTAACTCTGGAAAGTTTAATTTAATGTTCATTTTTTATAAAGTTCTTACGGTTTAAAATGTTCATCTTTTACAGTTGCTTGCCATGAACGTGAATTCCCACGCCGTCCTAAGATTGGTATCCATTTAGCCGTTGTTTTATTTATTCATCCGGAGGTTTTTGCTTTAACTGGTCCTCCATGTAGAAAAACGATAGTTCATTTCTCTTTCTTTACTTAGCAAAGCTGAAGGGATTGAACCGTGCGTCTGTTTCAATCCCTTCTACACTTCCGCACTACCACATATCTCTCACATCGTAATAATCATTCACTAGTCACTAATTAATAATTTCCAAATTTTCCTTTTATACGTATTCGAAGGATTGACTTAACATTACGTCATCGATGAGATGATCCTTTTCGTTGAGGTCCGATTCCATAGGGATTTCTTCTTATTTGCTAACAGTTTCTATTGTTTTCTTATCTGACCGGTGTTTTTACATTTAAATGCCGAAGGCTGGTTTACATTTAACTAATTAACAATCATTTCCATTTCTGATTAATTAACCTGTTTTCCAAATCAAAAATATATTTAAAGATAAATTTAAAGATATAATTTCATCTCCAAATCTTTTTAAAATTTAGTTTTAAAATACCTTTTCTATTTTTAATACAGTTTTATTTTAATAATTTTTTATATCTGTGCGATTTAATATATAAGAGTTTAAGATGATATTTAATTTCAATTTTTAATTCTAAAAGAAAATTTTTAAATGCGAACTTTTTAATTTACTTTCATGTTTAATAAATAAAAAAAAACAACAATGTAACGAACGTCTGTGCTCGTTACATATCAGTAAAGTTACTTAAAAAAAAATGATCAAAAAAAAAAAAATATTTTACTTAGGGTTAGTAATTACGGTACACGATTGACGAAGACATTTACAAAACATCCGGTTAATAATTTTACAAAAAGACTATATACAAAAAGAAAAATGTTTACTATCGTTTTCCAAGGACCATTTACGTTCACCTCCTCCCGACCAGAGTTCTAACTTTTTTTTTTTTTTTTTAATCCATTTTATTTTTACACATGGCATGACAAGCAAATTTTATAAATTATTTATTTAAATAAGGTTGCATTGAGATAAATATGTTTTAAGAAATAATGGGTTTAAACGTGTCTATTTGCCGCACAATTATAAACACCACCAACTTATTTATGACTGATTGAAATGCATACATAGGGTTACACTGAAGTAATTCCCAAAGGTACTCATCGTAAGGCACCACATTTCGATCATAAACTTACGTGGCTGTGCGCACCTATACACATTAAAGTATAATTTATATTACAACAACAAAAAAACATATCAATCGCAACCTTTTGACTTTCTTTTTAACAAAATACAGTTTAGAATTATTTATACTTTCTCGTGTTTAATATATGTGCTATTTCTTTCTGGCAGTGCTTTTATCAGATTTAAAGTATACGACTTTATGTAAACAGATAAAAATATTTCATTTTGACAAAATTTGCTCAGGGTATTTGTGGTTTATTAAAGATCGGCCCCAGATTGGGAAAGCCAGTTGTAACAATCCGGAGATTTTTTAGTGTAGTGGGTCCTCAATGTAGAAACGATGGTTCATTTTTCTTCCTTTCTTAGCAGAACTGAAGGAATTGAAGCTGTGCGTCTTTTTCAATCCCCTCAGCACTAACACCTAGCTGTTACATCGTAATAATCATCAATAACTCGTCACTAATTAATAATTTCCAAATTTTCCTTTTATACGTATTCGAAGGATTGACTTAACATTACGTCATCGATGAGATGATCCTTTTCATTGAGGTCCGATTCCATAGGGATTTCTTCTTATTTGCTAACAGTTTCTATTGTTTTCTTATCTGACCGGTGTTTTTACATTTAAATGCTGAAGGCTGGTTTACATTTAACTAATTAACAATCATTTCCATTTCTGATTAATTAACCTGTTTTCCAAATCAAAAATATATTTAAAGATAAATTTAAAGATATAATTTCATCTCCAAATCTTTTTAAAATTTAGTTTTAAAATACTTTTTCTTTAATAAAGTTTTATTTTAATAATTTTTCATTATCTGTGCGATTTAATTAATATATAAGAGTTTAAGATGATATTTAATTTCAATTTTTAATTCTTCAAGAAAATTTTTAAATGCGAACTTTTTAATTTACTTTCATGTTTAATAAATTAAAAAAAACAACAATGTACCACCAGCCATTCGGGGCCTTCTCACTGATTACATTCACCGATTATATGGACATTATGGAACCCCAAAAACTGAATATTGCCTCAAGCGCTGGTTCTATTGGCCTGGAATGCACCGGGACATAATAAAGATTTTGAACAAATGTGAAATATGCCAGCATGCAAAACCACTGAATAGAGCATACACAACTCCAATGAAATCAATCATCCCTAACAACTCAAAGGAAATAATGGCCATGGATTTTTATGGTCCTCTGCCACCCTTCAATAGAAAAAGATATTTACTCATTGTATATGACCTTTTCTCCAAATTTGTGGCAGCCTACCCTTTAGCAAGAACTACAACACATGAAACTATAAAAGTTCTAGAGTCCTCACATTTTAACCCAGAATGGAACAAATGGGTTACTAAGCAGCAAGTTAAACACGTACTTACATCGATCCGTAACCCCCAAAGTAATCCTTGTGAAAGAGTTATGCGAGAGTTGGGAAGGCTGTTTCGTACATACTTACCCACAAACCACAAGGGATGGGTAAAACAGCTACCTCAGATACTAAATTATATAAATTGGTCTGTACATGAATCCACTGGATTCCCTCCAACACAGCTACATTTTGGAAAATTCGTACCAAAACTCTTCAAGGCAAATTTCCCAGGGAGCAGAGACAAAACAATTGACATGGAATTAGATAAAAAAAAGGCTCAAGCCCAGATGCATAAGATGAGTCTCAGAAGAAACAAAAGGAAACACAGCACGCAAAACTACCAATTCAAGGTAGGGGATAGAGTGATGGTCAGAACGCCTCATGTGAGCATTCCAGAAAAGTTCCAGTGTAAAAAATTTTTTAACCTTTATGAAGGCCCTTTTGAAATTGTGGACTGCAGTGGGAATAATGCTTTTTGGATTAAAACAGAACAGGGAATAAAGGGCACATACAATGCTCGGGCACTAAAACCCATACCATAGCATCCAGGATGCTTTAGAGATCATCTCACATGTATAGTTCATAATAAAATCTTAAGACTTTAAATGGTCATACCCATTTAAAAGTCTCATTGGAGAGGGGGGTATTGTGCCAGGCATTATCAAATGTCCATGCACAAAATCTGCTGTAAAGAATATTACAGCAGATACATTTATGAATTTGTAGATATTAAGCACAACAAATATATAAATGTGCTATTTTAGTAATGGAGTGGTCCGAGCATTAAAATACCCACACACACCAATTTAAATAATATGAAATTGACATAGAAAATATTGTAGTAAACTCATGTATTTTTTTGGTTTTATATTTCCTTTTTGTATACGTCTTATGATATGTTATTTTATGTATTTGGCTTTCTCTGAAAAATTCAAATAGAGAAAAGCAATTGTTCCAATATAATTGTACATATTTTTTTTTTTAATTACTTTTCTAAAAACTAATTTTATTCTGTAAACTAAGAATGTTAATTGCTTGTGCAAAAATCTGATCAAAAGCAAAATGTTTGATAATGCTTTAATTAAACTGTTATCTTTTTAAAAATTCTTTTGAATTGATTTTGTGAGCAAGTGGTCTGAGTAATCAATAAGGAATGTTATAATCTAAATGATAAGATAAATTGAAAGGATTGGCTGATTCATGCTTCTCAGGGGGCTAGTGGGATTGATATAGTTTGATCAGGGCAGTGAGATTCAGTCTTTCGTTGGCAGCCATTCTGGGCAAGTCATTCTGTTCGTTGCTCCAGAATTCTCCAAGCGATCAGCTACTTAGAGAGTCATTTATGAATAGTACTATTAGTGACATTCGTTAGAACAAATCTTTTATACAGTTCTTTTAAGAACTCTTGTCTTTGTGGATTCGAATAACTATTGGAGACAGCCTATGAAAATTTATTAAATAATCCTCGTTACTATTTAGATATATAAAAAAAGAGGATATGAAGCAATATACTAGAGATTCCGGCAAAATGACCGTGGGGTAGACAACTAGTCAGTGCACCGCCCTTTCTCTGTCCTAAGCTGCCCAGATGTGACCACGCCAATTCCAACCGCCCAGGAGGATGACCAGTGCCGCCTTACTAAATGGAAGAAATCGTCACCACACAGCCAGTTAACTTGAAGCCCACTCAGCCCAGAGGAGAAGAATGAAGACGCAGATATAAGTTTATTTTAAGATATTTATTAACATTGAAATCATTAACTTTTCTATTTCCGATTGGATATATATATTTTTTTTGTTATTATTATTTATCATTTAAAAATGAGAGTCTCTCGCATATGTATAAATTTACGGTTATTGCGGTCATAAATGGTAAAGCTTTTACTTAAATCCTTTGAGTGAATTTTTCTATTTCAAATTAGTATTTTCAACAAAGATGCATGTATATATATGTGTATGCGTACATTCGCTTATTATATTCGGTAAATACGATATCTCATGCTGAATATCTAAAAATGTATTTAACCGGATATCCTTTTTAAGTTTTTTTTTTTTGTGACTGCTACACCTCACGATGAGTGTAAGAAGGGATTGATATATTATAGATTCCCTGCAAGCAAGTACTCTAATAACTTTATATTTAAATAATAGTAAGAGTATAATTGGGCTGCACGTATATACATGTATAGAAATTTATCTTTGGCAAAACAGAAATAGATACAGTACCTTATGGTGAGTACGATAGGGTATCTGAGCCAACGCAACACATTGACTTGTTGAAAATATAAAATTAGTGATATATTTCATTGTGCAAATATGCATAGTTTTTATTATTATATTTCCTATCAATAACAAGGTTTTAAAGTTATCAGTAAAAGCGTATGCCTGTATGACCGAAAATCTCATATCTGTATATCAAATCACACAAATTAAAATTTATTTCTATTGGGTAAAAGGAGCTCAGACCACTTCCATTACTTATAAACATTGTCAATAGTTCTAGGGAATTATTATTGTTTTTATTTAAATTTGGATTTTATCTATTTAAACGCCTTGAAAATCTATATATATTTGGGATAATTAATTATTTAGTATTTTGTTATTATATCATCATTTATATGAAACGGTAATGGGTATTTGGGACTAAATAAATATTTAATCACATTATTAAACTTGTTTCGTTTTTATAGTATTAGTTATATCGATAAAATGTGTTCTTTCCTTATCAACCACATACCTGTAATAATCATTTAACTTACCCATTTGAAGACCCTAGATGTAGAGTGACTGAGCTAGCCACAAAGGGATATCGCTCTACCGGGGTGTTATATCTTATTCTTATGCTCCGCTGAACATATGGTATTGCACACCCTTCTAGGAGGGTGAAAAATTCATTTTTTAGATTCTTTTCTAGAAGTGGCGCGCAAAGGTCTATTTTGTAAATAGATTTTTCAAAGGTGTGTACTTGCCATTGTTCTCAATATTCGGGCATTCAAATAAGATATCAACTAAAGGGTGTTTTTAACTGGAAGAGTCCTGTCAATCCACTCTTTCTATCAATTTAGCTAGAAGTACCAATACACATGAGTACAGACAATCGGCTAAATTGATATCCATTTCTTTACCTGTTGAATCTTGATCACTTCATGCTCAGTGCAAGATTAGGAAAAGAATTCCGCAGGGAGTATGGCCCGGTACAATATATATATATATGTGTGTGTGTGTGTGTGTGTGACAACACACAAAACTTAAAAATAATTATATAAAAAAATTGTTTGTTTCATTATTATTTACTATTATTTTTATTTATTTTAAGTTTTCTTTTTAATCTTAGAAATGTTGAGTATAGATGAGCTACACAGACGACACACTTAAAAGACTTTCAAACATTTGATTCCAGGCTAAAAGTCCACAGCCACACCAACGCTCACTTCCAGATATATATCAGCAACCAATGCAATGTGAATATATTGGCATAGAATCATGATGACAGGAATGTGCATCTGAACAGCGTGATATTATTGGAGAAAACATGAGCTTCAACCAGCATAGGAATGTACTTCTATATGGCAAAGGAATCATGCATGTAATATAAAGAGAAAATGCTACATATGGATGGGAGAGTGGTCCTATCTTGCTGACTTATCTTCTCAATCCATAGAGCTGGAATGGGTCAATGGCGTAGGAAATACATCTGCGTCCATTTCAACGATATGACTACCTCTTTGGTGTCATGCATTTAGTTGGACTCATCACCCTAGGTGCTAACACACTTCACATTACCAGCATTGACACAACTATGAAACAAATAGTCCGAAATCAAAACCCTTTTTAAACTAACATATATTTAAATGAGTCTAGCAGCCATCTACACTCAACTAACATTTAAATCATTTTATTAATTTATTTCTAAAAAAAAAATCTTTAGTTTACTGTTTTAAATCATTTTAAAATGATACATTATATTTAACTTATTTTTTTCTTACAAATACTATTTTTAACCTATTTTTAAAATTTAATAATGCACAAACAACGATAAGTATTTTCATCTTTAAATTCATTTGCAATAGCAAACCCCCGCCCCATTACAAACAGATCTTACACTTAGCATAAATGAAAACATATAACACATATTTTAAAAAGATTACATTTCAATTTTAGATAAGACTTAAAATTTTTTAAAGTTTATAGAGTTCAGATTTGATCAAAAGAGAGAAAGTCTATAATTCATCTTTAAAGGAAAATAAAGTTCGGAGATTTTAAATTAAAGAGATTATAGTTCATTTTTATCAATAATGTATACTTTCCTTTCTTTCTCTGTGCTCGTTCCTTCGCGATAAAGATCTAATTTATGCAAAGGCCCTTTTCTTGCGGACGATGATGATTTAGGAAGATTTCCAATGATATCTGAAGATATTAATAGTGGTTTGATCCTAGGATCCATGAAGATGAAAGCTGCCTTCAGCCGGCCAGTCCGAGGGAAGCGCGATTAAACAGATTACATTTTTGGTAACAGCGACAATATTTATTTTAACTTTTCAGCAACAATGAAATGAATTCAAAATTCTAATTCTCTCTAATTAATTATTGTTTTGGATTTTTTTTTATAGTCCTCAGGCACCTTATCTCTGGAATGCAGGATTCATCAAACATATTCCATATATATTTTTCATTGGTTCAGTAGGTTTATCCAAGTTGATTTTGGGTTTGTGGCTAGGTAGATTTTGGGTTTTCCACTGAGGTCTGTGTCTCTATCTCTGGGCGGGAAAAGCAAGTCTTTTGTTTCTATTTCTTGACTCTCATCTCTTTCGTAATCTCTTTTCAATGGTTATTTTGCCCCAAGGATCTGTTTGTAATTTTTATTTTTAAGATTAAAACTCTCATTATTTTTAAAATCAAAAGGTTTTTTTTATTATATTTTATTTAAAGATTAGAATTTTTGTTTCGATTCTATAATTTTTTTAAAGCTTATTTTATTTCGGTATTTAAATCAAACATTAATAAATTAATAATTCATTATTTGTGCATTTTGAACGTTTATGCATTTAATTCAGTATTAGATATTTACAAAAACATTAAGTATTAGAATTTAAATGTAATGCATATATATATATCATATATATATATATATATATATATATATATATATATATCCCGTTACTATATATATATATATATATATATATATATATATATATATATAATAGATCATAAACAATCGATATGTGTGCATAGGATCTAATTGAATGCACAATAAATCATCATTTCACATTAATTTTATATTGAAATATGTGATTGCCTATCAATCTCCAATTATTTAATACCAAATGTGAAACAAATATGTCTATGTAACACAAAATATATTTCAGGATGTTTATACATTCCAAGACACAAGAGAATTTAATATATACATCATTTAATAGAATTATATATATAATATTACAAATTGATGTCTGTATTTCTTTAAAATAATATACATAAATTTATAAATAAATATTAAAAAATACAGTACTTAAAAGTTTATAAAAATATATCTATAAACCGTCACTTAGAAGCACTTTCAACTGTCATTGTAGTTTTTTTCAACTAATACTTTTAAAATATCAGCTTTCCCATAATTCCATGATGTCAACTTTTTCATAATTCCATGATCTTAATGTTTGCTGCTTGCCTATTAATTAAATCTTTCTTGTATTTATACATTAACATTGCTTTCTTAATTTTTCTTTTATTATTATTTCTTTCAGTTTCCAATATTTTTACATTACTATAATTAAAATTAAAATCATATATACATGATTTATTATGGTCATAAAAGACAGAAGCTGATAAATTATCATTATTTTTACAATTTTGTTTTATATTTTGAACCATTTTTAATAATAACAAGTGCTCTTTTGTTCTTTTTTTCAATGTGCATCTCAATTCATCTATATATACTGCCATACCTACACATCCATTTGTAAATGATACAATTTTTATTTGTCAATAAAGTTTTATCTTTTGAATTATTGTATCATTTACAAATGGATGTGTAGGTGTGACAGTAGATATGTAGATGAATCGAGGTGCACATTGAAAAACAAAACAAAAGAGCACTTGTTATTCTTAAAAAGGGTTCAAAATACAAAACAAAATTATAAATATAATGATAATTTATCAGCTTCTATCTTTTATGACCTTAATAAATCATGTATATATGGTTTTGATTTTAATTTATAGTAA
Source organism: Epiperipatus broadwayi (assembly GCA_028023455.1). Taxonomy (NCBI): domain Eukaryota; kingdom Metazoa; phylum Onychophora; class Udeonychophora; order Euonychophora; family Peripatidae; genus Epiperipatus; species Epiperipatus broadwayi. The sequence goes on along the minus strand of JAQFVV010000745.1, from coordinate 164,451 downwards.
CGTAAAAATATTGGAATCTGGAAGAAACAATAATAAAAGAAAAACTAAGGCAGCGATATTAATATATAAATACAAGCAAGATTTAATTAATAGACAAGCAGAAAACATTAAGATCATGGAATTATGGGAAAGTTGACATCATGGAATTATGGGAAAGCTGACATTTTAAAAGTATTAGTTGATAAAAACTACAAGGATAGTTGAAAGCGCTTCTAAGTGACAGTTACAGATATATTTTTATAAACTTTTAACTACTGTATTTTCTAATATTTATTTATAAATTTATATATATATAAAGATGAATCTAGTTATTTGTTAATATGAAAAAATTAAGAAAACAAAATAAAATGAATATTTATTGCAATAAAATATTTTTTTTGAACTTGTAATATATTTGAAGTTAATTTTAAAATCAATAAATGAAAAAAAAAAACGGAATATTTTTAAATATTAAAATAATAATTAATATGCCACAAAATATGTTATACTTAAAAAATGTAACTCTCTTATATTGGTATGTGGATAGATTACCATTTAACTTTAAATTATATATTGTTTATCAGTAAAGACTATAGCTTTAAATATATATATAGAAAAATTCCTCATCTTTATCGTCTACCTAAAATCTATAAAGATCATGTTCTATTAAGACCTATTGTTAGTTTTAGAGATTTACCTTGCCAAGATTTCTTCTCAAAGTTTTAAGTTCTTTGGCATACAAGATCCAGTCTTTTGTCAGGAATTCTAGACAATTTGTAGAATTAACTGAAGAACATGAAAATTGAAAGAACTGACTTACTGGTAAGTTTTGATGTGGAAAATTTAATCACAAATGTACTATGTGAAGAAGGATTGTTTATTTTAAGGAAAATATTAAATGGTGATAATAGTTTATAAACCAGAATAGCTCTTCCTATTGATTGTATAATGGAACTATTAACATTTTTTTTTTATAAAAACAACCTACTTTCAATATAACACAAAATTCTTCCAATAAAATCAAGGAATGGCTATAAGATTACTTTGATTAGCAATATTTACATGAAAGAACTTGAAACCTTAGCCACAAAAACTACTCCAAATCCACCTAAAGTTTGGCTTCGCTATGTGGATGATTTGTTCTATGGCCACATTGTGAAATACTGCTACAAACTTTAACAACATATCCCTTAAATTAAATTCACAATAGAATCAGAACAATAATAAAAATTGGCATTCTTAGATGTTCTTGTGACAAGTCTCCCTCATGGCAAAATCAAAACTACAGTTTACTGAAAACCTGCACATACAGGAAAATACCTAGCTTATACATACAATCACACCAGAAACACAAAACATGAAGTCATACTATCACTATGGAATAGAGCAAAAAAGTTTGTTTAGACACCAGTGATTTGGAAAAAGAAAAGATCTATACAGAACAAACTCTTATGAAAAATGGTTATCCATCAGCTGTTATTAAAAACACATTAAATAGACAGCAAAAGAACCACCAGAGAAAAGAAAATTATTAGCAGTGTAGTGTACCCATATATTCCAAAAATAGAAGACAAATTAAGAAAAATTTGCAATCAGTATAATGTCAGAACAGCTTTCCAGAGCCATAACACACTATGAAAAATTCTAACATCTATAAAGCCTAAACTTGAAATGCTGAAAAGAAAAAAAACTGCAAAAGCACTTGATAGAACACAAACTGATGATTAGAAGATCAAAAACAAATGTGATTAAGGTAACAGACAATGTTAGTGCCAATAAACATATGTTCAATTGGGAATAAACAAAAATATTGGATAGAGAAGAAAAGGTACAAAGAAGAAAATTTAAAGAAGCTGCTCACATGACAATGGCAAAAAATCACATAAACCTACCTAATGTGACTATGGAAACCATTAATCAACTTAGCTCTTATCAAAAAGTGGAGAAATCAGGAGGAACCTCACAAATAAGTATATGAAATTTCTACTGATTGTTGCCTTTGGAAGGATGGCTCAGTTGGTTAGAGCATTATCTTAAAATTCAATACTCAAAAATCTAATGGTCCAGGTCCAAATCCCATGCTAGTGCTGTCACTGGTCAGGCCAGCAACACCTGAAGAAGAGGGGATAATAATAACTCTTGAAACATTGTGCATACACTAACCTGCTTGATGTGCTATTACTAACAGTTGAATGCATTTGGAATATTTAAATAAATGTAAATTTTTCTAAAGACATTCAACACACATATTAGATGATGGATATAGTCCAATATAACAAATACAAAAAAATATATAACAATAATAATGGTAAACATAATCAAATGATCTGAATAAGATTCTTTAAATATTATAGTTCCAAAATGACCACATAGTTCTAATGTCTATTTCATATTACAAACCAGTAGTATGTCTTTGTTCCAGAGAATATATAATATATTCATAAAAACTTTAAATTCAAAGTACATTTTGTCAATTCTGATGTTATAGATATGTTGCACACATAAGTAATAATTTATATTCATGATGACATGAAGAGAAATACTTTCATGAACAAATATTATTTCAAAATATTATGAATGAATAGATGATAGCTCTAACTAAAATGATGTAATGAGAAATTAAACAAATTTATAATTTAGAAAATTTTCATCAATCATCTAATAAAATTACACAGGCAGATAGATATGACTCTTTTACACCTTCTGCCATTTGTATTGTGTTTTTAAAATATAAGTAATATCAATTTTAAAACATAAAATATTCTGATGGTTTACAACATAAAAAATTGACATTTTCATTTTCTTGATATGCTGCCTGGTTTATGGTGAGACACTGTTAATTGTTAGCCCTCTTATTTTGTTCCATGAACTATGTACTTTAAAGGAAATAAAAAGAAAATCACATACAGAAATTTATACATGCTTCCATTTAAAGCAAAAACACGAGAGAGAGAGAGAGAGAATGAGTTCAAATTAATAAGTCCTATTTATAAGATTTTTTTATTGATGTTAGTGTAATCATAGCAATTCATCAAGCCTCTTTATTCATTTTTAAAGTGATTTCCAGTATCATTTTTCTAATAAAAATTGTATTATGCAACAAATAAAAATAAATATTTTAGTATTATTACATACAACAAAATATTTACATTTTATAATACCAATACTATCTTTCATTCTAACAAATACATTATACTGGAAATATATTTTTATATATATATTTACTTAATATAATATCATACAAATAAAAGGACAAAATATATTTGAAATATTAAATATTTATTTGTATTGTTTATAATTTACTATCATGAATGCAGTAACAAAACTGAAACATATAACAAAAGAATAAAATTTTTATCCAAACTATAAGTTTTATTATTTACATATTCATCTTCGTTTTTAAAATGAATAAAATCAATTTACAATATTTTACAATACAATTAATGATAAAAAAATTTATAGTAATATTACTGTCACCATAGCAACACAGTTCAATATTTCATATTAACATATTCAACATCCATAAATCAAACAATAAAAAAAACTGACTGACATTTTACAATGTACTGAAATATATCTTAAATTTCAGTATATATATATATATATATATCAGTATATATATATATATTGTAATTCAGTACTTTATGTCATCAAAAATGGAAATTAATGAAAATCATTATTCTATTTTTTTATATAAATTATAATAAAGAAAAACATATATAACAGCTATAAAATACATTAAAATAATTAATATTTAAATATAAGTAAATTGCCCATACTGAGCTTAATGTAATTTTATGGATTTGAAATCAGACTTTCAAGCTCCCTAAAGCTATCTACTCCATCTTATACCATCGATACTCATAACCATATACATATTGGAGATCATTTATCTTTTTCACATGTATGTGGTCATGAGGAGTCGATCACTTTAGGGACGCTTGAAAGTCTGAGTTCAAATTCCTTGTAATTAAAAACAATTATACATAAAAAGCCTTTTTGGAACATGGCTTAATGCACTTTTCAGGCATGCCGAAAGAGGTTTTTTTATGTCTAATTATTTTTAATGTATTTATGAAGATATATATGATTTTTTAAATTATTTATTATAGTATTATGAATATATATTTATGTATTAGTTAACTATACTATTATTGTAAATAATTATTGCAAAATTTATTAATAATAAATTGATTCACAATGAATGGATTAAATTTAAAAAATTTTTTTTTTTTTAAAACAAGATGTTTTAAAACAAATTTGATTTATATTTGCATAGCATATTTATAAAAAGATTTTCGAAAAAAAAGTGATTAGAGTCCAATTAAATTACATTATTGCTATCACCACTAAAAAGTTTAGATCTTTAATGTTTAAAAACTAGAAGTGTTTATTTAGTATTTTATTAAATATTAAGCTGACATTTCAATAAATAAAAAAAAGAAAAGTATTCTCATCTTTAATCTAAAAGATGATTTTTTTAATTTTTTTACCTGCAGTATAGATTGCGGAAATTGGCATTTAAGTACTTCGTTTCAATGCAATCTTGATAAGTCTGCCATAGATTAACTTATGATTGAAGGTAAGAATTGATTTAATACACTATGACAGATGTCGATAGAAATGAGATTCACACTACAAAAGTAAATTGAAATAATAAATTCCAAGCTTACAAACTTTTTATTGCTAGTTTAAGGCTATTTGAAGTTTTTTTTTATATACTAGCAATTCAAAAATAATTTATTCGATTTTTTTATAGAAGCATATTCTTACACCAACAAGTATATATACACACTCTCACATATATAAATATTTATTTATGAAATTACTTATATAAGTTTGTATCTGGGTAGCTCTGTTATTATTTAGATGATTGTCATTTATTAAGACTGAAAGACAGAATTCATCGAGGATAAGAACATGTCAAAATACAAATTTAAAATTACATTATATGTAACATACAGGATATATATAGATCTGTACAAACAATGTAATATATAGAATATTTTGAGCTATGTGTAGAGATGATAATCTGGACCAATTGACGAGTGCTGGTTTATCACAAAATACGAATATTGGTGATTATTTATTTTTTAGACATATATGTGGTCAAGTGTATCAGTTTAATGAGATAGTGTGGAGAGTTGAGGGTCGTGTGAAAGTCTGAGCTCAAACTACGTTATATAATGATACCAGAAAAATCTTAAAAGTATAACCTAAAAGCGTATATTTTTTACTTTTAACTGTCTACAACGAAAAGAATTTTGCAAAATATATATGCTTACAACACTTAGTAGAAGAAATATATTTAAAAAAATAGAAACTGTTTTCAATAAAAATCTTTAAGAATCTCTAAGTAATAATTACAATAAGACAAATTTGCAGAATGACCTTTCACAAGATTTAATTTTCTCACCAACTTTATTAAATATAAAACACCAATGATCTTTCAAAAACTTTAAGCATTACATTTATATTTAGCTGACAGCATTGCAATGATTTGATATATATATATATAAACAAAAAAGACTTATAAATCCAATAAAGAATATTATATTTCAACCAGAGAACTGGTTTTCATCAGAAAGAAAAAAAATGCACAGTTTTCTGATGAAAACCAGTCCTCTGGTTGAAATATAATATTATTTATTGGATTTATAAGTCTTTTTTTGTTTTTATATACATATATATATATATGACAATAGATGGCGTTCTACCAAAAACACCATCAAGCGTAAGTTGTTTACATAAACGTCAGAGCAAGCATTCATTATCTCTAACTTTAGTTCCACCTTCAGATCATGATTTCAAGCTAGTTGCTATTGTCAGTGAAGGACAGGAATAAGAAAATAGATCTAAACACAAACTCTGAGCATTTATGAAACAGTTTCTATTCAGCCTGCAAGCGTGAATCTTTTAGACACGTAATGTCTTCAAACTCAGCATAGCAAGCCAGATAGCTACATGGGTCTGATATCAGTTCAGCATCACAACATAGTAGAAGCCTCTGCAATATATATCATTGCAAGAAAGACCTCAAAGGCACATTTATGAAAAAAAAACACAAGTTAAAACTTGCTAATGCTTCTATTTATGACAATAGATGACGTTCTACCAAAAACACTGTCAAGCGTAAGTTTGTTTACATAAACATCAGAGCAAGCATTCATATATCTAACTTTAGTTCCACCTTCAGATTATGATTTCAAGCTATTTGCTATCGTCAGTGAAGGACAGGAATAAGAAAATAGATCTAAACACAAACTGAGTGTTTTTTTCGTAAATGTACCTTTGAGGTCTTTCTTGCATGATATATAGTGCAGAGGCTTCTACTATGTGGTGATGCTGAACTGATATCAGACCCATGTAGCTATCTGGCTTGCTATGCTGAGTTTGAAGACATTACATGTTTAAAAGATTCATGCTTGCAGGCTGAATAGAAACTGTTTCATAAACGCACAGAGTTTGTGTTTATATCTATTTTCTTATTCCTGTCCTTCTCTGATGATAGCAAATAGCTTGAAATCATGATCTGAGGGTGGAACTAAAGTTAGAGATAGTGAATGCTTGCTCTGACATTTATGTAAACAAACTTACGCTTGACGGTGTTTTTGGTAGAACGCCATCAATTGTCATAAATACAAGCGTTAGCAAGTTTTAACTTGTGTTTTTTTTTTTTGTTTTTCATATATATATATATTGAGCTGGTATTTTTTGCCAGCTCATACTCATACATATATATATACACACATATTTTGTAAAAATAAAAACTTGTTTTATTAGAAATAAATAAACACATACTTTTCTATCAGCTCATATATATACATACCTATATATTTTGTTAAAATATAAATATTATTTTATAATACATAATTTTTAAGAAAAGAAATATAAATTAACACTTAATTTTAAAATGGAGTTTTAAGAAGTTAAAATAAATTAGATCAAGATCTTGCATTTTTTGATAAAAGTTTGTCTTTTGTTTAGTCTTTAAAAAAAAATTTCTTAAAGATAGAAGGGAAAAGAAAGCAATTAATTCTATTGTTGGGGCTTTGACAGTGAAGGTATTTTTATGCTATCTATTATGCTGATCAATTGGAATGTTTCTTTGGGATTTTAAAATAAAATATGAAATAAAAGAAGAGAATATTAAAGGTGTGAACTGAGACTTTGAAAAAAAACTATAAATTACGGACTTTCCTTTTGTTTAAATTAATTGGGTTTTTCAGCCAAAGAATACCTAATCTATAAGCCAATTTGACTCAGACTCTCCAAAAAAAATCATAAAAGACATTAAAAAAAATAAGAAGTAAGCGCAAGGAGAAAATGTTGAGCGGCTAGATCTAACAGAACTTACTCTTTTGGGAATCTCTTCCTATTACCACCTGGAACTGCCTTATAAAGGCTGGACATAGAGAGCTAGTCAGAGAGAACAGACTGGAAGAAGATCATGGACAAACCATGATGAATATAAAGTGAAATATTCTGCACACACAGGATCTTCACTGATCGATCAGGGTAAATAGATTTTTTTATTATAATTTCAAGAGACATTTGTGTAATAGAATTTTAAAAAAAAGAAAAAAAGTCTTCACGTCAAATATCCCAAAGTTTCAGCAATAGAAAGGGGGATATGTAGTCTTTAAGTAAATGCATTTACTAATCCAAATTAATCCACATTATATTTTTGTGTTATGTTTTATTAAGTAAACTTACCTTTGGTTTCTGTGATTGTTGTTCTGATAATGTATAGATATTAATAAGAAAATTGTATACTCGATCTAAGGGCAAGTAAAATTTAAGAGGATAAGATTTAACATTAGAAAGAGGAGGTTTGACTGGATTTTGTTTTTAACAAACACACTCTTATAGTAAGTCGCCATTGAGTTCACTCATAGTTATATACCATGTTTTTTTTGATGAAAATATTGTTAGAGTGACGGCGCATGGTCCTTTGAGTATGATACATGTTAATTCTTGATTAGAAAGAAAAAGGATCAGGAGGTGTTGATGTGACAAGTGCGGGGGAAGGGAATAAACAACAAATAGAATAAAGGTATAATAAATATTTCAACAACAGTGAAGTGTAGATCTCTTTCTTTTTATTTATTATAATTAATTCTTATATTTCATTTTGTAATCTTTTGGTCCATTTAAAAGGAAATTATTTTAAGGTTTGCATTTGGTAATTGCCAGTTGTAAATAAATTAATTATTATTATAGAAATTTTATAATACGGTCTAGGCAGAAATGCTTGGTGGACCCTCAAATGGCCACCGTATGTTGCAATGTCTTGAAATTTGAGTTTGAAACAAAGAGAAAAAAAGAAATAGAATGAGTGAAGAGGAAAGTACCATAGAAATCCCAGTGGTGACATTTAAAAACCCCGAGCATTATCAGTTCGAAGAAATACTAAAAGCTATCATTGAGTTAAAAGAAATAGTAATCAAAGATAGAGAAGAAATTAAAGAAATGAAAGTAATGATTCAAGGCCTCAGAAAAGATGTAAATGAATTAAAAAAGAATGAAGAAAAGGAAAATGGCAAGAAAAAAAGATGAAGGGGATATAGTAAGCACAGGTTACAAAGTTAATAAGGTTACGGAAGAAAAGTTAGAAAGCGAAGGGAAAGAACAGACCATAGGGAAAACAGAATCGAGTCTGAAAAGAAAAAGGAACACAGTAATAGATTTGAATAAAAGTATAATGGAAAGGACACTTAATGAAGCAGAGGAAGAAGCTAAATCTGAAAGGCCAGAATTACTAAAATTTATCCAAATAAGAGTATTTAAAGGTAATGGGGAAGAAAACCCATTTGATTATTTGAATAGCTTAAATGATTTTTTTATTTCCATGAGTCGAATGAAAAGGAGAAGGTCATTATAGTGATGACCCATTTAAGTGGCCCTGCTCGAGAATGGTGGAAGGCAGTGAACTATAACCCTTAAACATTCCAAGAATACAAAACGATGATTCTGAGAGGTTTCTGGAGTGCGGAAAAACAAGAGGCTACACATATGAAAACATCACGGGAAAAATATAGAGCAGATAGAAATGAAACCTATAGCCAGTTTTTTTCAATGACAGGCAGCAAAACTTAGAGTGCTGGAGGTTTACCCACTGGATAAATTCCAGATTGTAAGGACTATAAGATATAATCTTCTGATGGGGGTTCAGCGTAAGTTGGCTGAGAACCGACATTTGTCAATAGAGGAAGCACTAGAGATATTAGGCGATATAGAGTATAGTGAGCTGGAAGAAAGGGGAGATTCTAAAGTTATGTGGGGAAATTGTAATGAACCTGCAGGGAAGAGTAACTATAACCCTAAGAAAGAATGGGAAAAGACCCCACGGCATGATTAAAAGTTTTTTTTTTAGTTTTTTTTTGTTTTTGGAAAAGGGTGCAATGAGCTGGTATTTTCTGCCAGCTCATACTCATACATATATATACATACATATTTTGTAAAAATAAAATATATACATTGTAATAAAACTTGTTTTATTAGAAATAAATAAACACGTACTTTTCTATCAGCTCATATATATACACACCTATATATTTTGTTAAAATATAAATATCATTTTATAATACATAATTTTTAAGAAAAGAAATATAAATTAACACTTAATTTTAAAATGGAGTTTTAAGAAGTTAAAATAAGTTAGATCAAGATCTTGCATTTTTTGATAAAAGTTTGTTTTTTGTTTAGTTTTTAAAAAAAAAATTCTTAAAGATAGAAGGGAAAAGAAAGCAATTAATTCTATTGTTGGGGCTTTGACAGTAAAGGTATTTTTATGCTATCTATTATGCTGATCAATTGGAATGTTTCTTTGGAAATTTAAAATAAAATATGAAATAAAAGAAGAGAATATTAAAGGTGTGAACTGAGACTTTGGAAAAAAACTATAAATTATGGACTTTCCTTTTGTTTAAATTAATTGGGTTTTTCCGCCAAAGAATACCTAATCTATAAGCCAATTAAGCTCGGACTCTCCCAAAAAAAAAATCTTAAAATACAAAAAAAAAAAAAAAGAAGTAAGCGCAAGGAACAAATGTTGAACGGCTAGATCTAACAGAACTTTTTCTTTTGGGAATCTCTTCCTATTATCACCTGGAACTGCCTTGTAAATGCCGGACATAAGACAGCTAGTCAGGGAGAATGGACTGGAAAAAGATCACAGACAAACCATGACAAATATAAAGTGAAATATTCTACACACACAGGATCTACACTGATCAATCAGGGTAAATAGATTTTTTTATTATAATTTCAAGAGACATTTGTGTAATAGAATTAAAAAAAGAAAAAGAAAAGAAAAAAGCCTTCACTTCAAATATCCCAAAGTTTCATAATAGAAAGGGGGGATATGTAGTCTTTAAGTATATGTATTTACTAATCCAAATTAATCAACATTATATTTTTGTGTTATGTTTTATTAAGTAAACTTACCTTTGGTTTCTGTGATTGTTGTTCTGATAATGTATAGATATGAATAAGAAAATTGTATACTCGATCTAAGGGCAAGTAAAATTTAAGAGGATAAGATTTAATATTAGAAAGAGAAGATTTGAGTGGATTTTGTTTTTAACAAACACACTCTTATAGTAAGTCGCCCTTGATTTCACTCATAGTTATATACCATGTTTTTTTGATGAAAATATTGGTAGAGTGACGGCGCATGGTCCTTTGAGAACCATACATGTTAATTCTTGATTAGAAAGAAAAAGGATTGGGAGGTGTTGATGCGACAAGTGCAAGGGAAGGGAATAAACAACAAATAGAATAAAGGTATAATAAATATTTCAACAACAGTGAAGTGTAGATCTCTTTCTTTTTATTTATTATAATTAATTCTTATATTCATTTTGTAATCTTTTGGTCCATTTAAAAGGAAATTATTTTAAGGTTTGCATTTGGTGATTTCCATTTGTAAATAAATTAACCATTATTATAAAAATTTTATAATACGGTCTAGGCAGAAATGCTTGGTGGCGCCCTTGAACGACCAGCGTATGTTGCAATCTCTTGAAAATTTGAAAGCGTAACAAAATGTTTTGTTACAATATATATATATATATATATATTGTCTGAAGGATTGTGATGATGACATTTTGTGATGGTTGGGTAATTTACATCATATGACATTAAACATCGGATGTCTTTAGAATTTTTTTGAAATTTTCCAATTACATTCAACTGTTAGTAATAGCACACAAGTTAGTATATTTACAATGTTTTGAGTGCCATTCTTTTCTTTTCTTCTTCAAGTGATACTGGCCTGATCAGTGACAATACTAGCATGGAAATCAAATGTGGATCTTTAGATTCTGGAATGTAATTAGAAAGTCTTTGAATATATGTAATTATATTAATATTTTTCAATACTTAAACCTTAATCTTAATTTTATCAAAAGAGTATGATTAACTTTTTATGTAAACTTTAGAGAAGTAATTTATAAATTTAGTAAAATGTTTAACACTAAAGGCTAGTGCAGAACATTTTCTCACATTAATTAGAAATTACTTTTCAATTTAGATCTCAAATTAATTTTAAAAACAACTTTATTGAATGACTGAATGTCATTACTTTCAGATTTGATGTACAATTTATCATTAGACTGTGTTTTGCTTGTAGAAAAAGATGTCACAATTTTTTTGAATCACCATTTAAATTCTACTACTAGAAATATTAATGACACACTCAAAACAATATTATTGAGTCACTAAATATTCTATGATTTAGTCACCACCAGATATGAGAAAAAAATTGCTTCATACAGAAAAAATATATACACATATCATATTATTAAGTTTCAAGACAAAATCATTTGTCATGGTAAAATTAAACACTCAAGGCACATAGTATTAAGGTTAAAGACTTATATGTATTTATGTGCTGACCATATGCTTAATAAGAAATAATGTTTACAACTTTAAATTGATTTGAAATATTTATAATTATAAGATCTAAATATTAACTCACTGTGAATCGAAAGATTTTGTGAATGTTGATTTCTAAATGAGGTAATGGACTTAATTAATAAAGAACTTACTAGCTTCCCACTTTCAAATCAAAATGCTTTAGATTTGCATATATAATTAGAAAATAGATTGAAGATAAGACAGCTGTTCTTATCTTTATAAAGTCGTAATCTTGTGTTAAGATTTGTAGAGGTCCCTCTTGTGGTAAAATTGAGCACTAAAGGTGCATAGTATTAAGGTTAAAGTCTTATAAGTATTTATAATATATAAGATTTTATGTAAAACATGAACAATTTTTATGTTCCAGATCTATATGTAACATCAGTTGGATTTGATAATCCTCAGATATTATTAAAATATCAACATATTTAGAATCACCATTATTGTTGCACTTATTGATGTTAAAAATTAAACTTAAACCCACATAACTCTTCACATAATTGATGACTATTTAAAAACCCATTACATAAACTATAAAATAGTACAATAAATATTTCACTTTATCAACAAATCTATCTATATACATCTACCTATCTATTATTAATATGTGCCTTTTTTACATTTAAAAGTATGACTGTAAAGACTGGAAACAAATTCATGATATTGTTGCTAAGATGCATTTTAATTATAAGTGTTTATAATTTTTGGCCAAGCCTTATACCATTTTCTACACAAATTTATTTTATGGGCAAATAAGTCATCTATTCACAATTAAACATTTTAAATAAATATATAAATATTACCAATTAATCAATGTTTATAAATTTATAAATTATTATTGTTTTATTTACTCTTAGATATCAATTTGAATATGAAAAATTTCAAATATAACAATAAGTAATATTTACTGAGGTAACCTCGCCTCGATAATATGCGTATAAAATGCGATACTAGGGACCTCTACAGGTGTTTTAAAACACCTGTAGAGGTCCCTATTATCGCATTTTATACGCATATTATCGAGGTTATAGCCTCAGTAAATATTACTTACATAATCAATGTGCGTTTAATAAATTTATAATTACAAATATAACAATAGTGTATTATATATATATATATTGTGCCATTACAATTTATTATATATATATATATTGTGCCATTACAATTTAGTCAGTAGCTAAATTTGTAGTAATGTGCATGAAAGAAAATGTGGAACAAAAATCATCATCACATTTTTATATGGGAAAGGAAGCTGTAGGGCACCCAAGTTTACACCCTATAGAATCAAGTCCAGAAAAACCTAAGACAGAAAGAGAGTGGGGGCAACAGTTATTTCTTTAGTTGTTTCTGTGTTGATAAAACTCAAAAGAGTAGTACACACCTTCTTATTCAATAATTAATTTTTATAGGGTTATAACACATATAGGCAGTGTGTGTGACAAGCTAGTTAGTTATCATTTTATATTTCAAATATTAACTTTCTTCAAAACTAGTCTATATTTGCTAGATTCTAATGTTTTTTTTATCTGTCTATTTCTGTTTTTCTATGATTATAATTTGGGGTTTGAAAGTTGTAAGGATTTAATTTTAGATATTAAAATTGTAATTTCTAAAAAGCATTCAGATTATTTTATAGGCCAGTTTTCATAAATGATTTTGATAATAAAGTATGTGTGTACATTGCATAAAGAAATCTACATTTATTACACATTGGAAAAGAAAAGAAGAAAATCTGTTAAATTATATATATTTTTTTTACTCAACAATTTTGTGTTATAAAGATTGGTTGTTTTTCTGTTAAAACTTAGACAATGTGAGAAATATAGCTTTAAAATTTTTCCATCAGCTTGATCAGGGAAAGCTCAAATTTTTAGGTGTTACATTTGTGACAGATATGTGAAGAAAAAGGATTAAAACAAGGTTACTTCAAAACAAGATTAATCTGAAAAATCAGGATAGTGTGATTTTTTATATGTTTCTAGAAAAAGTCACACTAGGAATATAATTAAAGAATTTGCTGAAAATAGAAAAAGAAATAGGGTATAAAACCAGTCTGAAAAAAAGAGATTTTTAAAATATTGAAACTAGAAAAGACAAGCGTTTTTAATTCTACCAGATATCCATTTAAAATCATTTTTTTAATATAAAGTTTTTTGAAGATTGAAAATCTAAGGATGGTAGGCTAAAAATTTATACATATCTCATCTGGGGCAAATCCCATAACCCACCTTAGAGCCATCATATCATATAAGAAAGAAAAAAAATGTCTTGTCTGAAATTAAAAATATTCTACACCTTATGACTGAATGGGAGAAATGCGATATTTTAAGTAAAAGAAAACATTCGCCTGCATTTGAAGATGGAAGGAAAATAATTAATCTACTAATAAGTATTGAATCAGCTAGTCTAGTTATTCCAGTGACTGAATTTAAACCCAAGCAAAATTATAGATATGAGAACAACTGATATACTCCATTTAATAGAATTATGCTTAACAAGGAAGGTAAGAAAAAGTTCCAGTGTCAAATAGTTCCCACTGAAGCAAACAACATCATCACCATCAAATAATTTATAAGCCTCAAGAAAAGAAACTGTTCCAGTGAACTGTGGAAATTGTTTGCTGCAAAAGTATGGACATTTAACAAGCTAAGTTTGAACTCTTGGAAGCCTCCACAAAATGAAAAAGGACTGGTAATATGAATTTTTGTTATATATTTTCTTTTATGATATTAGAGACTATTGGTAAAATTTGAGCAGTAAAGTTTTATATATTTTTTCTCAGAACTTTAAAACAACCATAATCGATTGAAACCAAAAATTTCTTCAATAATAATAGCTATAACCTTGAGTAATAATTTTATGTATGCTAAAACTATTATACCCCACTTATTAATGAAGTCTATTTTCTAAAGGGTATTATTGTATATTAATCTAAAATTATGAAATGTTTGTTAATATATAAAAGATTTTTTTTGTATTATTATTTTGTTTTTAAATAATGTTTAGTTATAAGGGGGATAAACACCCACATACACAGTAATATATTAACTTGTTACATGTATATAATGGTGTGTGAATGTGAAAATAATAAACATACATAGCATTAAAAATATGGGGTTATTTTTATTTTGATTTAAGGAATAGTGATCTTAGTAGTAGCTTAAAGGGAAGGGGGGGAGAAGTTATTTAAAAACTTGTTTCTGGAAATCATGCTCCTTTCAATTCTACTAATATTTTTTTTTCCTTAATCATTCTACTTTACATGTTAGATTATAAAAGTATATGTGCCAAAAGAGTGTTTATTTTTTATATGAAATATTTTCTTGTGGATTGAAAATCTTAGCAAATTTGGTATCCAGTTTTATATATATTATATCATTAACAGGAAAGGGGAAAGAACTTAAAATTAATATTATGATTTAAAATAGTCGATTATTATTATTATTATATAATGATTTCAAAGAAAGATCATAATTGATATGGAAGTACATCTTCGAATCACCATTAAATTTAATTTTCAATTGTTTTATACTTTCTTACAATAATATATTATATTATTATTATTATTAGTCATATAAATTTTCATGGTCTATCTAGAAATTGTCATGTATATGTTAGAAATGCAGTAATAAATGTTAATTTGTTTTATTAAATGAGGCGTATATATTTCATTAAGGGTATTCTTTATTAATTGTGATCATTCATCATCAATGATGAATATTAATTGTTTAAGTTCTAATTAGATATACTAAGATTAACCAAAAGTTATGAATTTATTTAGAACTAAACTTTAGGTTAGGCTTGGTCCTAAAGCTGTGGTTGAAACCATTATCATTATCATCATCATCATCATCATGTTTTAATTAATGAGCTAGATAAAGGTTTAAAGGCCATACATAAATAAGTGATTTCATGGTATTTAGTTGACATTCATGAATCATTATAATAACCACCATTCCATCAACTACATCATGCAAGGATGAGTGAATTGCCATCCTAAATTAATAGTATAATATGAGCTAGTAAAACTTATAAAGATATTGAAGCATTTATTATATTAGGATCTAGGAGATGATTTCTGTCTGATGAATTTTATATACTCCACTTTAGTTTAAGGATGTTTTGTATTTATCTAAATGTTAGTGCATACAGTGATAGGAGTCTAAAAGCAAAATTGTTCATTTTTGTTAGAAATAAAGTACCAAACGGGGTTCAAACCTGGTACATGTGAAAAGGTTATAAGATATAACTTTGTCTAGGTTCAGATAGCCTAGTGGTACCCTGATAGACCATATTCACTTGTTATTCACTTAAATATGAACTTGATATCAAACCAAGAGATGAAAGAGGGGTAAAATCTACTGTTGGATTTATTAAGAAGATATTTGATTGAGTTACCAGGGTACTCACCTACTCATGTTATTTCATGAGTTATAATGGCTTATTCTTAATAGTTATTATTTAATTTAAGTTACAATAAGTTATAATGTCTTAAGAGTTTATTTGAGTTACCCTGTGTTCCTCCTTATTTATTGAGGATACAATGGCTGCCTAACTAGGATTTGAAAGGGGCCAGATACCAGATAACTGAAATGGCTAGTCTCCAAGCATTATTGTTTCTGATTATTGATATTATGATATATTTAAAAATCTTAAGTAGAAATTGATGAATTTAATCCACCAATAAATTGATTGATAATTAATATTTTGATCATTAATAAATTTCAATGACTATTATAGTTACAACTTATTAGTCTCCTTAATATGTTTGAGATAAGCATTTTGATCTTATATATTTGGTTACAATGCCATTTTAACAATAATAATTTTACTAACAATGGATTCTATTAGTATCATATTTTATTAAGTTACAATGATTATGATCATTGCAACATTACAACTATTTATTTATAATTACAATGATTAATTTAAATTGATTACCAAGGGATGAAATATTATAATAGCTACTACTTGTTAAAAATACAATGGTGCTATTTTATTTAGTTACAATATATATATATATATATATATATATATATATATATATATATATATATATATATATATAGCCAGTGATAATATTTTCTTATTCTTTCTTCCATTCGTTTTATAGTACAACTAGAGCTATCAACTTTCTTACTTGTTAAGCAAATGGTTATAGACACTGTGGCTCTTAAAATGCATTTCAACCTATGTTACATCTATCTGTCTATTTTGTCATCTATCTACCTACCTACCTACCTACCTACCTATCTGTCTGTCTGTCTGCCTGTTATCTATCTATCTATCTATCTATCTATCTATCTATCTATCTATCTATCTATCTATCTATCTATCTATCTGACTGACTGTCTATCTATCTATCTATCTATCTATCTATCTATCTATCTATCTATCTATCTATCTATCTATCTATCTATCTATCTATCTATCTATCTATCCATCCATCCATCCATCCATCCATCCATCCATCTATCTATCTATCTATCTATCTATCTATCTATCTATCTATCTATCTATCTATCTATCTATCTATCTATCTATCTATCTATCTATCTATCTATCTATCTATCTATCTGTTTTTTGTCTGTGTGTATTTGTTCATCTGTTTACCTATCTATCTGCTTTTAGGTTCAAACATTATATATACAAAACACAATAGCAAAATTAACGGTGTCCCAAATTTTATACTATTCCATTGTTTTACCATTTTTTAAAAAAAACTAAAGCGAACAATAAATTACAAATTTTTAAACCCTATAAATTTTATACTTAACGCTTTATAAGACAAGTTTATATCTAACGTCCACTTGCTCTCATTAATACATAAATTTTTATTTATAATATTGAGAATTACATTTTTCATTTAAAATTTGAAATTTCAGCCTGTCATATCTTTCAATTATCATATTTATATAACATTTTTCAATTTATAATCAAATTATTATTAAAAGCGGGGAGATATTTTCGTTAGCTTCTGAAAAATTAAGTAACGAAAAGAAGCAATAACAATGTTAATATATATATTTTGTTAGAAGCTATTAGCATTTGATAATTATTTATTTCAGCACATTCATGTGTAATTGTAATATAAATGTTTTCAACTTTTAAAAAATATTTTATTTTTCTTTCTCTTTTTAAAAATGTCACAATCTTGAACATCATAATCTATACATTGTCTCCTATGCTCTTTGTGGTGAATCTACACTTAAATGTGCCCTGCTTGGTTAGGATAGGAAGGTCAGATTGCTAAGGATCATAGCTTGTCTCTGTCATTTTGGCGCTTGACATCATATTATCTTCCAGCCATAAATCACTCAATTACTTACTGTTAAATATAATTGTCTGATAAATAAATAAAATTGACTATAAAATTATGTAATGATATTTTTATTATTTAATATAACTACTGAAAGATATTTATCAACCAGCAAAACATTTTTCAAACAGACATTTATTGTTCTCTATAATTATTAGACACTGAATACTGTATTGCTAATAGATGGTCAACGTAATGGCAAACAATAGTTAAAATTATATCTTTTTTCTAGTGTTTTAGTTATTATTATCATTATCACCATCATCATCATCATCACCACCACCATTATTATTATTATTTATTAATATTATTATTATTTATTATTATAAATTCTGTATAATAAAGCATTTATTTATTTATAACCTAGTATAGTTCTCTTTGCTGGCATAGTGAACTGATAAGTATTTCAGAATTTATTCTCAGCTGATAAAATTATTAAAAAAAACAAACATATTTTTTTTAAAAAATATTCTTAAAATGTATTTATACATCTTTTTAAATAAATAAAAAAAGATTTTAACTTTTATCCCATAATCATAATAACTTTTTTCGCCCAAAATTTAAAAAAAAAAAAAAAATGCTATGACATAAAAAATTGGAGGAAAAAATAATATAATGTCTAACATTTGAGAGTGAATATAAAATTTATATTTAAAAAATTAATATAAAAAACATATTTATATAAATGTAGAAAACAATAATAAAGTTCATTAAAAAAAAATTCTAGTTATAAAAATTCAAGCTAGACTTGTTTTTCTCTAGTCAGTAAGTATAATTTAATTGAGTATTTTTCAATTCATCTGAATAAAATGTAACCTCTAAAACTTTTCTATATAATGACCAGAATTTAAAGTAATTGCAAGTTTCTCATATGTCTGGTTTATTAAATAAATAAAATAATCTCGAGTCAAGGCATAGGATAGTATTTATGTATATATTTTCTATTGAATTTTCAGCTAGCGATATGCACTGAAATATTTTAATATATACATAAAGAGAAAGAGAGAATAAAAAAAGACCAGGCTGACTTTTCTCTTTACCTCATTTTTTTTATTAGATGTCTTTATAAAATACGTTGGTCAAAACGCATTAATTTTAGTCAGTCATACTAATTATTTTAAAGCTATTTTTTCTGCTTTACATTTATAATTGAAATGTGTGCGATTACTTTCAATTCAACATTGCCAACCTTTTTCTGTAAAAAAGTATTGTTTTATTCTTTGGCTTAAGAATATTTTATTTATATAATAAACCAATCATAGGAGAAATAATCTTGATGTATTACATATTATTAAAACCCTGAACATGTATTACATATTTCATTCATTCTTTGAAACAATATGGACAATGTTTAAATTGGAAGTAATCTCACTCATGTCAGTTATTAATATAATGCCATTAAAATAGTTTTAAAATAAATAGTATGATTAATTTAAATTTATGCTTTCTAGCAAAAGTGCTTTAAAAGCGAAGTTCTATACAAGTTAATGAGGTAAAGAAAGAAGATGGTCTGATATATTTTCCATAAAAAAAAAATGTTTTGGTTGGAGAATATTTAATTTACTTAATAAGCCAGTTGTATAAAAATAATATATATATATATATTGTAATCATAATTAATGCTGATGTTGTCTCTTCAAATGAACTTCGTATTTGGGTAGCAAAACTGTACCGTATTCCCTATGAATTGAATAAGGCAAAACTGTACCTATAAATAATAATAGATCAATAATAATAAATCCTTCACTTATGGCTAGTTAAACTTATAAAAGATAAACATATTTATATCTAAGACTCTTTCATTACATGTGTGTGTATTTGAAAGAAATATAAATCGAAATCAAAGAGGCATTTTATTTATTTTGAAATATATTTAGAGTAGTAAAGAAATAATCCTAAAGTTTCTTTTAATTCAAACATCATCCTATTCTTTTTATAGTACAATGTTATAACATGTAATAGTAATTTAATATGGCTAGACAAAGGAGAATATTGGGACATGAATATTTATTATTTCAGGGTAAATATCAAAATACCATAGTGAATCTAATACGTATGACCATAAATTAATAATATGTCAATCTTATAAAGCAAATACATGAAAAACAAATTTAATAACTAAAAAAATACATTCATTTTACTGACATATAAGTGAATTCATATTATCATTAATAAGTAATAACCTGTAGATTTATACTTTACGTTTGTCTTCAATATGATATTAAGCAGGCTATATTAGACATATTAACATTGTATATATATATATATATATATATATATATATATATATATATATATATTAAAAACATTTGTACTAAATATACATTTCTTCTCCATTTTGTTCTTATCATTAGATGAATATTTAAATGACAGCATATATTGATATTTATTCTATGATCATCATCATTATCAATGTTTATCATTATTGATCCAGTAAACATTATTATTTAATATACCCATTTTACATGTGATGTGTTAGGGATTCAATTAAATTTTAATTGGTCATTTATTATCATGTCTTTCAGCAAAAGGTCTAATCCAACTCTATTTCTATTTCTTAATTTTTTCAATGATATCAGTAGTATTTGCATGTTCCTTCATTAACATATTTCATTTTTTGTCTCTTCTTGATACCCTTAATGTACATCTTTACAAATAACATTGAGAAATCAAAAGTCTCTACATAACTCTTTAGTTAAATGTCAATCTTAAAAATCTTTTTTTCCAATCACATAGGCATATTTTTTAATAAATAGATATTTCAACCAGAAGCATTTCATTCAAGTTTAGTTCTATAATTAATTTGTCCATTACATATTAAATTATATTAATAATCTGACTAAATTATTTGTCATTGTTAACTTCTGATATTTTCTTGCAACATTTCCTGAAGCTCCAAAGCATTACTTGCAAAAGTAGCATTTATACAAAATCTAGATGACTTATCTCCATTTATTTTTACTATCTTAGCCTTTTGATCAACAAAATATTTTTTAAAATCTACTGTAAAAAGTTTTGGAGATGTGGAATCCCTCTGTCACACCCCCTTCTGAGACATGATCTTAGTAAAAATATCTAATTTTATTATTGATGTTGCATTTTGGTAGATATTCTTTAGTATGTGACAATATTCTATGTCTAGATTTTGATGATCAAAACTTTTAATCATTCTAGAAATGCTTATAGAGTCAAATGCCTTTTCATTATCTACAAATCTAATCCATAACGGTAACTAATACTCACTAATGTTTTCTATAAGCTTATCTCAATACTTAGATGATTTTAACTATGCTAAAACAACTTTTAAATTCGGATTAGTTTTTTTGATTGACTAAAATCAACAATTTATATTGCATAGAAATAATAGAAGACCAATAAGTTTGTAATTTTTAATATCTTTCTTAAATGTCAATATTATTTTAGCATTCTTCCAATAATCTTGTACACCATTATCATTTAGACATACATCAAGATTTGACAATTTTTGCATTTTTTCAGAAGATTTTTTTTTAATTATTTAAAAAATATCAATAATAATTCCATAATTTTTTAAAAATCTTCTTCTTACTAGTATTAATTGTATAAGTCACTTTTTTAAAACTTAAAATACTTTGAAATTCATAAGATGTAATAATTGTAAGATATATATTGTTTTCTTGTTTTTCATTAAATTATTATTCTTTATAGAATGCTTCCACATATTTCATGATGTGCATTGGTTTTTTTATTTCTGTAATAACTTTTCTTTCAATGCTAACATGATGTTCTATATGTTTGAGATCTTTATTCTCTTCTTATAATATCTTTTAATTATTATTACTCTTTTTCATATCATTTTCTAAAACTTGAGATTTTCACTTGTTCTTAATGGGTCATTTTTAAACATTTTCATATCCCCCCCTACATTATCTTATCTTAGCAGAAAATTTACTGATAAATTGCTATTTGTGAATTAGTTAATTTACTTGAAATTCCTTATAGAATATCAATTATGTTCATATTGATTTCAATCATGTATGAAGTATCTTTAAGTTTGTTAACAATTTAAAATGATTTGTAAATTCCTGACAGTCAAAAATATAAAGCGTCAATATAGAATTTCATGTCTCTTCTTTTACATTAACATGTATTTCAAATCTCATTAATTGAAGATCCCTTCCTCTGAAGAATTTATTAAAAAAATATCAGTCATGGAATACACATTTTTCATTAATCAAAATATAATCCAATTTTGCAATACTTTCATCTGATGCTTCCATGTTAATTTTTTTAATATATTATTCAAAGAAAGAATTTGTAATATATAGTTTTTATTTTTAGAAAATTCTACAATTTTGTACTCTTTCTTGTTCCTATCCCTATAACTAATTTTACCTACAGGAATTTTTTTTTAATTCAGCCATTTACCAATACTAATTTACTCTCCTATAACAATTTAAAAATGTTTGGTTTGATCAAAAATGTATATTCATACAAATATTCTTTATTTCTTCATCCCAGTGAGAACTTATTAAGGTATAAACCTGAATGAGCTAAATTTGATGTTTTCCATGAATTTGAAAACTAACCTTGTCACTCTGTCATGTATATCTTCAATCTTTACAATGATATTTTCCCCACTTTTTATTTATAACAAATTCAGTTTTCATTACAATAATTAAATATCCCCACAGCATTTTTATCTTTCAGATATTTACCAATTTTAGCCATTAAGATCTCTTGAACAATATTTTGATCAAAAACATATTGTATATCCATAATGTTGGTGCATGAATCTGAATTATCTGAATTTGATACTTTCCATTGACTTGAAAATTAAATTTGCTACTTTATTTTGTATATCATTAATCTCCATAATGTTGTTCTTTCACTTTTATATTTACAATAAACCCCATTTTACTTGTAATACCAATATATAAGTATGTGTAGTAAAAAAACATTTTCATTGATTAATTGTCTTTTAATCATTTGTTCTGACTTCATAAAGTTTAACAATAAAGTTTTTCTAATTCATGTAATATTTCTTCTCTTGAAAGTGATCTAAAGTTGTAGATATTGTATATACAAGTTTTATATATCTGTATTACATACACATGTGTTTTAAAGATATATATTGTTTACTACAATCTATTGATTTGGATATTTCTGCAAAACATTTAATACGTTTTTTGTAAATTTATTATTTACAATACAATCAAATAAAAATTATTTCCTTATATTATTTCAAATGAACTGCAGTCTTCATCAGAACTATAATTAATTATGATGTGTTAATATTTAATTACTTATAATTAAATATGTAATACATTATATATAATACTATATATGTCTACACAACAGATTATACATAATATAATTATATTTTAATAATTCCAATACATATACATATAACTTTTTTAACTTTATAAATATTAACGGTACTTGTGACTTTTGACCCTTGTGGCCACCAGAGGCACTGTTCGGGGTCAACCACAGAAATACTTAGAGTAAGGGCCCCAAATGCAGAATTGCAAGTTCCAGCCAAAAGGTGGCGCTGTTCACAATGCATAAGCACAGGAACATTCCACCAGCTGGCTGGCAGCAAAGCTGCCCGCTTGGTGGCGCTGGTCGCAGTGCGTAAGCCCATTTAGCTTACATCGTCTGCTACCAGCAGATACCAAGAACCTAGGTGGCGCTGATTGCCGTAAACACATCTAGCTTATGTGTCGTCTGCTAACAGCGACTACCAAGATTCTAGCCCACTACGTGGCGCTGTTTCTCCACGGTTACACACGGAAAAACTACGCACTGATAGAATTTATGTACATACTACTTAAAATATGAATGGCGTATAATGTGCAGGTGTGAATAATTAAGAAGCTACAACTATTTAAATATTCTTTCAAACTTAATAGTATCACATGCTATTTCACAGTTTTATAAATGGATGTATTTTTAAATTATTTTTTTTTTAAAAATCGATCTTTTTTTTTTTTAATTATTTACTCTATGTCAAAATGTTATATATAAGTCGAGCGGTGAAATTTGCTATCATGGCCGCTTGAAAACGCTAAAATTATCGCGTAGAAATCCTCATAATTATTCATAAAATATTTTATTAATCTATAAGTCAATTCTAAATTTAAAAATCGATCTTTTTTTTTTTAATTTTTACGACAATCGGGTTTTTTTTTTTTTTTTTTTAAAAAAAAGCTAATTTTTTCCCCCTTCTTTCAAAACTAGAGACATTCCAAAGATAAAATCTAATATATTAATAGGGGCTTTACTAATGAATAGCTATGGTCAATTAGTGAATTGGATTGATTTAATGAGACAGAAACTGATATATGATGAATTATATTTATTGACAATTTCATATATACTTGATATAACCCATTACTTAGCGTTGGATAATGCACGCAGGCATTTTATTTACTAAACAACATTACTCTAGGGTAGGCCATTTAGCAAAATAAATTTGTGGCTAATTATTTAATTGCGCTAATTTTATGCTATATAATAAATCACTACATTCCACTTATTAGTTATGCCCTTTCATCATCAGTTCGAGTGGCTATTATACATGTAATCAAACCAAGTCTGGAGTGAAGTTTAATAATACATCCGATTATGATAAATTTATATATTAAATATGGGCATATAAAGCCTCACAGATAGCTTTAGATCGAACGGGTTTTCAAGAATGCTTCTGTTCAACGCCGAAGATTGCATATTATGGAGGTAGAGTTGGCTATAAAGATTTTACTAATACGCTACGCACAAGTAAAATATAATAATAAAGTGGCTCCATCTTATATATATAAAAAAAAACAGCACAACGATAAAATATTGATCAATTTCACATCCGCCAAGCCGAAGTATATTATAAATTAAATTCCATACATTAAATGAACAGTAGTTTTGTCAGCTTGATTAAAAGAGCCAACTCTTCTGTAGCATGAGAAATACATATATGCTACTGACGGGAATATATATATATACACAAACTTTACTTTATCCCGTTCAATCTCTTAGTTATGTATAATTAATAAACTTTTAAAGGGAGAAAGTATATTTAAGGGACTTACGAATACTTTAATAAGAAAAATATACTTATGATTACACTCCAGGCTAGTTTAATCTTTAGTAACATAATAATTAAAGGTTGAAAGTTTGGATTTATAAGCCACATTTTATATTTACATTAATTATTTACTAAATGACAAAATAATAACGAGCACAAAGGGTCGCCATTATTTATAAATTAGGGGTTCAAAACGGAGCGCTAAATGACGCTATAATTAATACAATACGAAGATTTTAAATAATATCTTCAAAAAGTATATATTTCGTAACTAAATGCGCGCCGTTTCAAGACAGGCATAATTAATAATAACTAAAATAAGCAAGAGAGAAATAAATATAACTGCAGTGATTAAGTTATATAGCAAAACAAGAAGTTAATAAAGGAAATTAACAAAAGTATGTCATTTATAGAATTGAAATATTATTGATAAGACATTTTAGAAAGAGTTTACAATATAGTTAGCTAACCTGATTTTGAAGCAATAATGATTATTTTGAATTTTACACAGAGCTCTGCGATTTTAATAATTTTAAAACAGATACTCGAGCTGGAACGAAGGTGAGTTCTTTGGCGGCTTATGGCATCTTCTCTTTAGTTGGGAGACGATTTAAGATGGTATTCCTATAGCTGGAGTTGGGGTAGTTGAATTTGAACGAAGGTGAGTTCTTTTAACGGCTTATGGCATCTTCTATTTATTATAAGCTTGTTAAGGCAACGTTGGTTGTTGCTCCTGCCTTGGATGGATCAAATTCCGACGTTCCATCACGGCAAAGGCAACAAATTCTTGCCTGACTAGCAGGCCCTAGATAAATTAACAAATTTTCAGCTTCTCGTAGTAACAGCTCTTCAAAAGCAAGATGGAGTATCTTTTCCGCTAGCCTATTTATATATTTTCACCTTTTTGGAATTTCGTTTGCCTCAGGACCAATCGACTTTTAATTAAACAAAATCATATAATCTAATTTCTACTACTGATAAAGTCTCCGAGGTGTTATTTTTAATTTACTTAAAAAAATTATTAAAACATATAAATTATATAATTTTGATTCCGATTTCATTAATTAAATTTCTTTTTAGGTGTTATAAAATGTTATGGCTTAGCAGATAGTAACGGTATTATGATTTAATGATAACATCTTTTGTTGAAACAAATTCAATCAGTAAAGTAGATTTTACTTTTACAGGTGCGGTCACTAATTGCTTTCTTGTTTACACAAAATTCCCATTTTTAATTATAAACCGATGACTTTTATTTTAACTAGATATAAATAACTTTTAACATATTTTCTTTATATTGTTTATTTTAAAAAAAGCAAATTTGACAGATCTTATAAAAAAATACTTTAGTTTCAGTTATATCTATTAAACTTTAAATCAGAAAACCGTAAATATATTATAAAGAAAACTTTTTACATTATTTTTATTTAATCTTAAATATTATATGTACAAATCATTATGCCATAATTTCATGGTTTAAATTATCCATCCACATACGAATATAATACAAATATAAAATTTAAATTATCCATCCACATACGAATATAATACAAATATAACTTACGAATATAATACAAATATAAAATTTAAATTATCCATTCACATACGAATATAATACAAATATAACTTACGAATATAATACAAATATAAAATTTAAATTATCCATACACATACGAATATAATACAAATATAAAATTTAGAATTGACTTTATATTTGTATTATATTCGTATGTGGATGGATAATTTAAATTTTATATTTGTATTATATTTGTATGTGGATGGATAATTTAAACCATGAAATTATGGCATAATGATTTGTACATATAATATTTAAGATTAAATAAAAATAATGTAAAAAGTTTTCTTTATAATATATTTACGGTTTTCTGATTTAAAGTTTAATAGATATAACTAAAACTAAAGTATTTTTTTATAAGATCTGTCAAATTTGCTTTTTTTAAAATAAACAATATAAAGAAAATATGTTAAAAGTTATTAATATCTAGTTAAAATAAAAGTCATCGGTTTATAATTAAAAACGGGAATTTTGTGTAAACAAGAAAGCAATTAGTGACCGCACCTGTAAAAGTAAAATCTACTTTACTGATTGAATTTGTTTCAACAAAAGATGTTATCATTAACCCTTAAACCACTAATTATATTATTGGTTGTATGAGGTAAAAATCAAATCTTTTAATTGGCCAACTCACAAACTGAAGACAAAGCCTATTGTTAAAACATATTCACCTATAATATTAAATTCAACTCAGATACGTTTATAAAAAGTATATTACTAATTTTTCAGGTTATGAAAGAGAACGAAAGTTCTTTCAAAAATAAATTGCTATTTATTTATTATAAAATATATTCAATTTCGGCAAATATAAAGCAAATGTCTAAACAAAAAAGTGCTGACGCAAACGCTTTTTTTCAATTTTACGTTATGGAGAAGTAAAGATTTCTTTTTGCTAAATCTTAAATATTTTTACTAAAATCTTCAATATTTTTCGAAAATAATTTTGTTTTTTTAGTATATTTTTTAAAAAACTATTTTAATTTCTCATTTTATATTTTTTTAATACTTAAATTACATTCGAAATGAAAATCTCAGTGTTTTTCTTTATTTTCTTTGATCAGGCGGTTTCTTTGTTCTTTCCAGCCAATCAGAATGTCTTTTTCAGCTGAGAGCTGGCTGACAGCCAATCACCGACAAGGTTCTTCTTTGTTTAGTTTTAAATGCAGTTTTTTTGATTTTTTACTTGTAAAATAATTCAAAAGAGGGCACCATCTTACAGAACTTTTAAAAACCTAATCAATAACTGTCAAACGAATATTCTACCATTAAAACTAGCAGAATTAGAGTGACATCAGATGTTGACGAGATGCCTCATAAGAGGCGGTTGAAGAATTAAATCAGAATACCATTACTATCTGCTAAGCCATAACATTTTATAACACCTAAAAAGAAATTTAATTAATGAAATCGGAATCAAAATTATATAATTTATATGTTTTAATAATTTTTTAAGTAAATTAAAAATAACACCTCGGAGACTTTATCAGTAGTAGAAATTAGATTATATGATTTTGTTTAATTAAAAGTCGATTGGTCCTGAGGCAAACGAAAGTCCAAAAAGGTGAAAATATATAAATAGGCTAGCGGAAAAGATACTCCATCTTGCTTTTGAAGAGCTGTTACTACAAGAAGCTGAAAATTTGTTAATTTATCTAGGGCCTGCTAGTCAGGCAAGAATTTGTTGCCTTTGCCATGATGGAATGTCGGAATTTGATCCATCCAAGACAGGAGCAACAAACAACATTGCCTTAACAAGCTTATAATAAATAGAAGATGCCATAAGCCATTAAAAGAACTCACCTTCGTTCAAATTCAACTACCCCAACTCCAGCTATAGGAATACCATCTTAAATCGTCTTCTAACTAAAGAGAAGATGCCATAAGCTGCCAAAGAACTCACCTACATTCCAGCTCGAGTATCTGTTTTAAAATTATTAAAATTGCAGAGCTCTGTGTAAAATTCAAAATAATCATTATAGCTTCAAAATCAGGTTAGCTAACTATAATGTAAACTCTTTCTAAAATGTCTTATCAATAATATTTCAATTCTATAAATGACATACTTTTGTTAATTTCCTTTATTAACTTCTTGTTTTGCTATATAACTTAATCACTGCAGTTATAATTATTTCTCTCTTGCTTATTTTAGTTATTATTAATTATGCCTCTCTTGAAACAGCACGCATTTAGTTACGAAATATATACTTTTTGAAGATATTATTTAAAATCTTCGTATTGTATTAATTATAGCGCCATTTAGCGCTCCATTTCGAACCCCTAATTTATAAATAATGGCGACCCTTTGTGCTCATTATTATTTTGTCATTTAGTAAATAATTAATGTAAATATAAAATGTGGCTTATAAATCCAAACTTTCAACCTTTAATTATTATGTTACTAAAGATTAAACTAGCCTGGAGTGTAATCATAAGTATATTTTT
The DNA here is from genome assembly GCA_028023455.1 of Epiperipatus broadwayi. Classification (NCBI taxonomy): domain Eukaryota; kingdom Metazoa; phylum Onychophora; class Udeonychophora; order Euonychophora; family Peripatidae; genus Epiperipatus; species Epiperipatus broadwayi. The sequence goes on along the minus strand of JAQFVV010000745.1, from coordinate 135,150 downwards.
CTTATTAAAGTATTCGTAAGTCTCTTAAATATACTTTCTCCCTTTAAAAGTTTATTAATTATACATAACTAAGAGATTGAACGGGATAAAGTAAAGTTTGTGTATATATATATTCCCGTCAGTAGCATATATGTATTTCTCATGCTACAGAAGAGTTGGCTCTTTTAATCAAGCTGACAAAACTACTGTCATTTAATGTATGGAATTTAATTTATAATATACTTCGGCTTGGCAGATGTGAAATTGATCAATATTTTATCGCTGTGCTGTTTTTTTTTATATATATAAGATGGAGCCACTTTATTATTATATTTTACTTGTGCGTAGCGTATTAGTAAAATCTTTATAGCCAACTCTACCTCCATAATATGCAATCTTCGGTGTTGAACAGAAGCATTCTTGAAAACCCGTTCGATCTAAAGCTATCTGTGAGGCTTTATATGCCCATATTTAATATATAAATTTATCATAATCAGATGTATTATTAAACTTCACTCCAGACTTGGTTTGATTACTTGTATAATAGCCACTCGAACTGATGATGAAAGGGCATAAATAATAAGTAGAATGTAGTGATTTATTATATAGCATAAAATTAGTGCAATTAAATAATTAACCACAAATTTATTTTGCTAAATGGCCTACCCTAGAGTAATGTTGTTTAGTAAATAAAATGCCCACGTGCACTATCCAACGCTAAGTAATGGGTTTTATCAAGTATATATGAAATTGTCAATAAATATAATTCATCATATATCAGTTTCTGTCTCATTAAATCAATCCAATTCACTAATTGACCATAGCTATTCATTAGTAAAGCCCCTATTAATATATTAGATTTTATCTTTGGAATGTCTCTAGTTTTGAAAGAAGGGGGAAAAATTAGCTTTTTTAAAAAAAAAAAAAAAAAAAAAAAAACTGATTGTCATAAAAATTAAAAAAAAAAGATCGATTTTTAAATTTAGAATTGACTTATAGATTAATAAAATATTTTATGAAAAATTATGAGGATTTCTACGCGATAATTTTAGTGTTTTCAAGTGGCCATGATAGCAAATTTCACCGCTCGACTTATATATAACATTTTGACATAGAGTAAATAATTAAAAAAAAAAAGATCGATTTTTAAAAAAAAAAAAATTTAAAAATACATCGATTTATAAAACTGTGAAATAGCATATGATACTATTAAGTTTGAAAGAATGTTTAAATAGTTGTAGCTTCTTAATTATTCACACCTGCACATGATACGCCATTCATATTTTAAGTAGTATGTACATAAATTCTATCAGTGTGCAGTTTTTCCATGCGTAACCGTGGAGAAACAGCGCCATGTAGTGGGCTAGAATCTTGCTAGTCGCTGTTAGCAGATGACACATAAGCTATATGTGTTTATGGCAATCAGCACCATTTAGGTTCTTGGTATCTGCTGGTAGCAGACGATGTAAGATAAATGGGTTTACGCACTGTGACCAGCGCCACCAAGCGGACAGCTGTGCTGCCAGCCAGCTGGTGGAATGTTCCTGTGCTTACGCATTGTGAACAGCACCACCTTTCAGCTGGAACTTGCAATTCTGCATTTGGGGCCCTTACTCTAAGTATTTCTGTGGTTGACCCTGACCAGCGCCTCTGGCGGCCACATGGGTCAAAAGTCACAAGTACCATATTAACTTCATTGTTTGTTTATCTAAATTTTATAGAAATTATTTTGTATAAATGTTTAACTATTTATTCATTATTAAATTCATTTATTCAAACCTTTAATCATGGATTTATTATTAAATTTATTTTATTTAAACTTTTAATCATTTATTCATTATTAAATTTATTTATTTTTATTATTTTAAGTATTTTATTGTCATTTATTTGTGCATTACTTAATTATATTATAATTTCATATATTATTTTATATTTTATATATTTTCATTTATTTTTAATGGTAACATTTTAACTCTGAAATTTTATAACTGATTATTTTTAAAATTTTTAACTTCCAATTTTTATAATAGTTCATTTTGGAAGTACTTTTTGTAACTATTACTTATTCTACTTTATATATATATATATATATATATATATATATATATATATATATATATATATGTTTAAGTTTTATGAAAAGTAATGTTACTAAAAATATTTCCAGAGGAAATTAATAAACAAAGTAAAGGTTAGAAAATTTAAAACAGGCAGTTGCAAAGTTTGAAAGTTAAGAGAAAATAAAATTAAATATTAACTGCATAAAAAAAAAATAAAAAAAAAATTATATATGAAATAGTATTATATTTAGGTAATGCCTTGAATAAAATTATAATATATTTAAAATGATAAAAATAAATTAATTGAATAATAAATAAATGGTTAAAAGTTATATAAATGTAAAGTAAATCTATTATTATAAAGTGCTGAAAATTTTGTAATTATTTTAAGAGGAAGTTAACTTTGATAATGTGCTATTTCTTGAATATTATAAATCTTTATGCACTCACTTCCTCTTTAATAATTACAAAAATTTCAGCACTTTATAATAATAGATTTATATATATAAGTTGTATAAGTCTTATCATAGGTGGTTAAAAATAAGACTGACTTTCTCCTGTGATAAGTTAAGTAAATTTGTACAATTCAATAATTAATTATAACATCAGGCCACAGTAGACTCAAGCCCTGATATAAGCATGGTCAGTAAGTGTTGGTATATATAAAAATATGTTCTAAACTTAAGTGATTTACTTAAGTTTTTAACACTCTTACTGATGTGTGAGTATGGGAGATTTATGATATTCAAAAAACATTACATTATGGGAGGTTGACTTCCTTTTTAATAATTGTAAATGTAAAGTCTAAAAAATATATAATATACTACATAAAGATTTAGATAAAAAGAAAAAAAACAATGAAGATAATATTTATAAAGTTATTAAAAATTTATATTTATAAATTGATTGGTTTATTATAATATAATTGTATTATGTATACTCTATTACATAGAAATATATATATATATTGCATTCCATATTTATTTATATGTAATATAATTGTATTATGTATACTCTATTACATAGAAATATATATATATATTGCATTCCATATTTATTTATATGTAATATATTAAAAAGTATTAATTGTGTGATTACATATATTTGAATATTGTAGCATTGATGAAGACTGCTGATTGGCTGAAAATGTAAAAAAAGTATTATCAAGACATAAATAAATAATGCATTGTAAAATGTGAATAAAGAAAAGAATATTAAATAATTATTTGGGTGTACACAATCAATACATAAAGTATTAAAAAGCAAAAAAAATTATAATACTTCATCAAGGGCCAGGAAGCAGATAATGTAGATAAAAGAAAATGATTATACTTCCCCCCTCCCAACTTTTGGATTCCATCTCATTGATAACAACCTTTCACAAATGTTTTGAAATACTTTTCTTTGTTTCATAAACAAGATCTCAACTTGTTTAATTAGGTTATGTATAGCAAAGATCTTTCCAATAGTGCCACATAAACAAAAACAATGATGGAAAAAGTATTATTTATTATATTTGTTAATTAAGATTACCATACCTGTTTTTCTCTATTTAGGAATTCAGAGATATTTATATGTACATGAACAGATTAGGGATTTGCATTCTGAAAAAAGACACTAGGGCTTTTTGGTTCCAGTTTTAAACTTAATAAGGATTTAATTTTAGGAAGCACTATAATGACAATATATTTTCATTAATATTTGCTTCATATATATATATATATATATATATATATATATATATATATATATATTATTCAACGTTATATAGTTGATAAAGACTACAAAGTGTATAGTCGATAGTACTTCTAAAAGATTATAATTTATATAAATTGTACTGTATTTTGATATATATATACAAACTAACCAAAGGAAATACATATAAAAACAAAAAAAGACTTATAAATCCAATAAATAATATTATATTTCAACCAGAGGACTGGTTTTCCTCAGAAAGAAAAAAATACACAGTAAAATGGCGATAATCAAAAATTACAGATTTGGTAAAAGATTAAAAATTTAACAAAACCCCCCTGATTGGTCATAAAATCTAACACAGAATATCTACCCAATCAATGACAAAATTCAAACAAAAAAACAACAACTACATTCCCTCCTAATCAAGCTTAAATTCTATTTAAATTAAAATAAATATAAAAATAAAAATCCAAAATCAAAAATTAAAATATACATATGTGCATACATAGAAAAATTAGACTATGCTCACATACAAAAAATAGCTGTGCTCACATTAATATTCATTAAAAACTAAAATACTTATACATTTTAATCAAAAATTATAGTTAGTGCAAAGTTCAATAATTTATAATAACTAATTATTTATCTATAAACCAATTAAACACAGATATTAAACATCCATATAACCAATCTTTACATAAAAAACCTCATATAAGAAAATTTTCACATAAAAACACACATATAGAAATCATTTAGGAGACCAGGTAACCCAGAGATGTAATAGTTCCAGTGTTCAAATTCAATCCATGTGGTTCTAAGGTCTTGAATTTAAAAATAAAAAAAAACTCTCCTTTTGTTTCCTCTCCCTTGTAGAAGAAAAACTATCCTGAAGAATCACTACTTTTAAATCATCAATTGAATGATTCGGTAAGTTAAAATGTTTTGAAACCGGTCTATCTTTATTCTTATGCAAAATGTCAAATCTATGATTAGTCATTCTGACATGTAAACTATTTACTGACTCACCTATATACTGGTTTAAACATCTACTACACTCTATCAAATATATCAAATTAACACTTTTACATGTAACATAATTAGGAATATACCATTTAAAATTACGATTCTTAGTACTAAAGACCACTTTTGTCACAACAATATGTTTACATGTAAAACATCTTTTATCCTCACATGGAGAACATCCTTTTTCCTGTACAGAACTACTAATAAAATTTGTTTTGACAAGTATATCTCTAAGTGATCTATGTTTTCGATATACAACCTTAGGTGGATCAGAAAAAATAGATTTTAAATAATCTGTGGACACCTTTGGTAAAATTTCAGAGTTGCTTCCAAAAGTAGCTTGTAATTAAAAGGGATTTAAAAAGATTAAAATTGATTTGAATTAAGATAAGAATTAAACAGAAAAAAACTGTTTTAAAGTAAGGTGTTTTTATTACCTCAGATGACTCTTATAAAAAAGCTGATAAAAATATCAGTTCTGTTGGCTTTAATATTTTTTTGAGATGCCAAATATCAGTTCCATTGGTTTTAATATTTTTGAGAAGCAGTGTGGAGGTTAGTTTGCTGTAGTTTGCAGCAGTTTGTTTTATCTAGCCAGAGAAATGGAAGGTAGATTTATACAGAGCTCCCATGAAGGTATAGCTGAATTTGAGACAGTAGATTCAGCATCAGTTTATAGCACTACCAAGAAGTTTTGGGTTACTTATAATGAATCAATTAACCAACACAAATGTGGACAAAAGTAGATTGCTGGCCTGAACAGAAGACAATTCACTGATCAATGCCAATTAATTACCTGATTATAACTTTCCTGATGCTGACAATGGTCTGGATGATGCCTGTCCTAATGATGATACTTAATCATCAGCTTGCCAAAGAACTGGTAGATGTATGCTGCTGTGAATACATGGCAGAAAAGACAGACAAATGTCTTGCATATATATAACATGAGTTGTTTTAAATAATTCATTTTTAAAAATGACTTTCTAAAAAGTGAAATATATAATATAGAACAATTTTGTTTAAAGTTGTTTGTTGAGAAAATAAAAAGACATTTTGAGACATATATAATTAAAAGCAACCTTGTGATCATGAGATGAGACATATATAGAAGAATATTATTTTAAAATCTATTTTTTTAAAAATAACACAAGTAAAATTTTGACCGAATAAAATGATTGAATCCATTGACCAAAACAAATCTATTTAGATTAATTTAAAGATAATGTTAAAAGCATCTTAATTAATTACGAATAACCTGATTAAAAAAAAGCTATGGTAGAGCTTGATAAACTGATTTGTTTATATATATATATATAAATTTTATGTATACTCAAAATGGAATTAGTAATTTGTTTATATATATATATATAAATTTTATGTATACTCAAAATGGAATTAGTAATTGTAAAACTTAATGTCATTTATTGTTTGACATAATTAAATTTGTTATGTTAATAATCTGTGCAATTCTATATATATGTTTAAGTAAACCTAGCTACTGAGTATTTTATATCATTTAAAAGTGACAACTAAAAGGGTTTCTTTTGCAACAAATATCAAATATTATTAAAACAGGCAAAACTCACTATATATATTGCCACACACAGCAAGCTAGAGTAATCAATGGATGCCAGAAGCCACATAAAATCCCCATCTAGTGCCTACTCATCCAATATCCAATATCAAATATGTTGAGAAATTGCATGCACACACATGCATTTGCATGTATATATTGAAATAAATTTCATGTAGACACATCTAAGTTTTAATCATTTTTTAAATATTACAATTCAAATATGTGTTTATTTCTACATTATAAAACATGCATCTGTGTACATATATGTGTTTCTGTAAACCCATTAAAAAGTATTGTAACCTAATTTTTGTATTAATCTTATAAATTACAATATATTTTTTATTGCATATTAATCAAAATCAGAAGGTTTAATTTATATGTAAACCCATATTCTAAAGACCTTAATATTATTTTTGTTGTTGTTAATGAACATGTATTCAATTGTTAAAAATTGTATTGCATCATCTCTTGGTCATGGTAACAGTTATAGATCTCATGTTCACTGAACAAACTTCAAACATAATGGGCTGATATATTAAGTAGGAGTGTATATTCGTGCTTATGGGTATCCAGATGAGGATGATTGATATATTCTGGTTGGCACTAAGATTATATTCTTTAAAGTCCATGCACTACATTTTATATTAGTTCACTCTATTAGAAATTAAGTTTATAGTTGGCCAGTACTTTAATGTACTAAGTGGCCAGAGCATTAATAATGATCAGTATGTTTTAATGTACCAGCATTATTGTTTCTGATTTTTGTGTATTTCGTATGTTTGAGTACTTAAGCTGGTGCATCCAAATTAATGTATTTGGATGATTATTTCTTTTGAATATTACTTACATTGATTTTTACTTTTATAATTATAATGCTGGTTGATGTATATTTAATGATATCTTTAATTGCTCTAAGGAGTAACTAGGCTGATCTAGCTGCTAATCTCTGAGAGATCTTTTGATCTAATACTCTCTTTTTAATATTATCTTTACTTATATATTATTTAATATTTTACTTTATACATACTTAAATTTTAAATTTTGTTTGCTTGGGAATGACGATGATTTGCCATAATCCCAGGGATGACGATCATTGATTTTCCACCTTGATCCCCCATCTTGTTACTATATATATATAATCATTTAAAAAATGAGAAAGAAAGAAATAACTACCTTCCATTTCTCTTCTATGTTACTATGATAATAATGAAATTATTTTTGCTACTTTATTCAACTTTTGGAAAATTATATTTTTCCCAAGAAGAACGGTTTTTATTGATTTTAATAGAACGAGTAAAAATAACACAAATAATAGCTATATTATACTATAATGCTAATAATATTAAGTTAATTTTGGATCAAATAAGTACCAGTTTATAATAAATTAAGTATGATGCAAAAAAAAAAAAAAACAGACTAAAGAGAGATATCAGAAATTTAATTCTAATTACAGATAATAAAAATATTAATTTCAAATAAATTTATATGATTAAAAATTAAAATAATGCTAAAAATTTAACAAGCTTATTAGAAGAACTATTTACTTTTCATACAAAGAATATTAAAATTAACAAAGATCTGATAATATGTTGGACTATTTTCATCATTTATCATTAAATGTTGAATGTCTAGAAAATTTCAAACTTTATTTAAACTTTTCGCAATACAAACAACTCTTAGTAATGACACAGAAAGACAACACAAATTAATAGATTACACAACATTTCGAGTTGTATTATTCTTTACTTTTCTTCAGGTGTTGTTGCTGGTTTGACTAGTGATACTGTTAGCATAGGATTTGAACTTACAACATTCGATTCTGGAATATTGAATTTAAAGGCAACGATCTAATCAGCTTAGCTGTTCTGACAAAGATCTAATTTTTACTTTGCTATTATGCTAAAGTGCATAAGTTGATGTAATAAAGCAGATATATAAAGGGTAAAAAATCATAAGTTTTAATCAATTATTATTACAATTTGCCAGAAATTACATATTTTAGTTTAAAAAAACATTTGGATGTTGTGCTTTTTGTAAAATATAATCACTTAATAAAAACTTGGACTACTCTTTTAATTTATTTTATTATAATTAATGAAATATTTTTTATACTTATTAAATTTCTATTACATAAGTTGGCTCTAATACTTAGTTGTTTTTTTCTCATTAAAAAAAAAGCATTATTATATATAATTAGAGAACTTTTAATTTGATCACAATAAAAATTAATAAAAGTTTTATAAACATTTACATAATGAGAAGCTTGTTAAAAATATTTAGATAAGCAAAACACACAATGATTAGATGAAATTAAAATTAAAGTTCATTTTATAAAAAAAAAAAAAAAATTTTGTTCTTTCTGATAATAACTAAGCCTGAAAAAAAAAGCCGAGTTCAGTGAAATAATTTTATGCTGCGGGGGGAGGAGGGAAGAGTTACACAATAAAATATACTTAAATATTTTTAAAAAAGTCTTATTTGTAGATATAGATATATTGATTTATAACTATTATAAATTAAATTAAGACTTTGTTAAAAGTACATTTATTTTGAATTATTCGCTAAAAAAAGATTAAAGTGTTGAGTCTGTTCTTATCAGCTTAATATCTGATATGTTTCCTAATGGAGGCCAGAATATTAAACCGATTTTTGGAAGTGGATGGAGAGTTAGGAGCTTGCTCTGCTTCCGCCACGGGTTGACCTGATATTGCAGTACTTCCGGAAACGGCCCATTTCTCTTCCCAGAAAATTTTTTGCATTCTGTATATTTTATATTGTTTATTTAAAATCCTTTTGTCGACGTCGAAGCAGCCATATTGAATGTTTAAAAAATTATGTTACGCCATAAATTTTATAATAACTTAAGTTTGTACTATTCAAAAATGACATAATATATATTGTTTGAAACATAAAACACCAAAGAATGTAATTAAGCTGAAAAAATAAAGCCATTGATATTCAAAGTAATAAATTAAAGAACAAAATTTTAATATTTCTAAAAAATATTTTCATATTATTTTATAAATTCTAAATTTTCATGCATAAATTTGAAAACTATATTTTTGTTAATAAATTATTTGCATTTGTCATTGAATTTTCAATAAATTGATATATAATAACACTTACCTAGGGTAATCCATCACTTCAATACTTCATAGAATAAATATGTTAGTATCTTTCATTTTTTTTAGTAGCCCCTCAAAATGTTTTTCCATACAGGGATTTGTAAGGAATATGTCATCCCTAATAATAAGTAGTTAATATTGATCAATAATTAATATAATTTGAATATTATAATAAAGAACTTCAATAAAGTTTGTAATTTATTAAAAATCACTACTAAAATAGTTACTACATACAAAATAAAATAATAAAACAAAATAAAAAGTGAATGAAATGCTGAATTCATTATAGAGTTAAACTTGAGATACATGTCAGTGGTTTAGATTCAGTGCAATGTAACATTATTTATTCTACCTGTCAGCTTGTGGCAGACATTTAATCTTGTTAGAAAAAAATTACCTAAACTATAAAATCAAGTAATTATTACAAAATGATAGCTTATAATAAAAATAATCCTGCAACCAAATGCAAATACAACTTACTGATTAGAGCTACTGATGAAGATCTACATAGGAAGATCTTGGCCAGGCTGACATTCTTGTTGACATTCCTGCAGAAGTATTGTTATATTTGAGATGTGTCAGCTATCACACTTTCACTGTGATAAATAGCTCAAGTACCCAGACATTGACCAGTATCTGAAGTTGTATCTTTGCCTGTATACAACAACTTCATATGGGACACATCCATTATGGCTATCTGTTCACATCTACCATTTGAATCCTTGCTTTATAGGTATTGAGGGCTCATATTGCTCTATGGTACTATAATCAGTAAATGTAGTAATAGCTTCATCAACTGCCACCTCTCTATGCATTTGATATGCAGCTTTGAAATTTACATTGCCATAGTTTATATACTCTGTCAAAATCTTTACTTTTAAACATTTGGCATGATTTTATTATTATTAAAATGCAGACAAGACATTATAGAAAAAAATCTAAATCGGGACATAAAATTTGCAAAATATGTTTGTCTTTGTCTCCTATCAGAACTCCAGATTTCATCTAATTCAAGTACTGGATTTCTGTAGAAAAGATTCACTACCATGTCAAAAATGCAGATAATTCATGATATAAATTTATACAATTGTGAGGTATTTTTTGATCAATATATATATTAGTTTCAATAATAATTTTTTCGTATATTTTTTTATTAAATAATAATTAAAAAAAATGAATACTCACTAATGGAAAACTTTTTTTTCTCAAAGCAATCTTTATTAATAAAAGATTTCAAAAATTTTGGGTACACTTACCCATTAAGGATTACACAGTGATTCAAAGTAACAAGGTAAAATGTACATATGTTCAAAGATAATTACATCCATAAAAATTGCTGTAATGTGATTAATGTGTATCTGTACATGGATCCACATGGCCCAGCTGTCGAGAAGTTAACCATCACCCAATGGTCCACCCCTGGGCCCCTAAGTGAAAACTCAAATGCTTCAGCTGAATAGGTGAAGTTCAGCATTGTGCCAATCACCACAACAGGCAGCAAGGTCCAAGGTCCAAGTTCACCAAGCAATAAACTCTCAAACCACAGACGAGCGAAGTCAAGACCATTCTGAATACCTTGACCCCCAATTAGCAGCCAAATGAGCAGGGACCAAAATTGGAAAGCCAACTTGGGTAAAAACTAAGAAGTAATAAATAAAGAGCCATATGGACACCACCCAAAACCAGTCTATCAGGGGACACAGCAACCAACCAGAGCAGGAATAGCACTAACTTTGACCATGTATCCCCCTGGCAGGTGTTCTGGGCAGTGGCAAAATTGTTAACAGCCCACACCATAAACCAGATACCTAATGTCTACAACCAGCCACCCCTGAAGAAGAAGACGGGAGTGCAGAACCATGTCCACAAAACAGAATTCCATCAATGTTACAAAAAAAATGGTGGTGGCTCAAAACAGATCAATTGCTTTACAAATTCACTAAATTTAAATCTAAAAAATGAAACCTAATGATAGTGAATGTAAATCAACACTGACCTATCAAATAATACATCAAGGGGTGCAGTAGCCCTTCATGGAGAAGTCCATGTGAAGGTAGTGACTTTCACCCTCCGGCAGGTATTCCCAGGCTAGACAATGATCATCGACCATCCCCTCAAATGAACCAAGCCCCTTATGACCACTATCACCACACTTGAGGAAAAGGAGTGCAAACTCACACCCACCAATATGACATTTAATTCATGTAGTCTTGAAATCAAGTTGGATTTACTTGCACACCATGAGAATAAATCATTTGTCCATATCATTTTGCATACTGAGGTCAATGGAGTTGAACATCTTCCCTTGATTATCATCAGACTCCTGTGTCTGCAAATGTTCACAGCAGCTGCTAAAACCCACCAACCAAATCCTTCAGGGTTCACAATGATTTTTATTTGTTGATACTAGTTGGATCCTGCTTCTTTTGATTAAATTTTTGGTCTTAGATTAGTAATGAATGATTCAAGTATAATCTGAAAGTTTGTTGTTAAAATTTGGAAAGTTCTCAATAATTATTGCTTAAAAAGTATGATTAATTTGAAGCTTCAAAGTTTCTGTTTAGGTCTAAAACATCATTTGTACTCATTTTTGTTTTTAGATCATTATTTTTTAGCTCAGGAATCACTTCATTGTAGTTCTGTGTTGATTTGAAAAATTTATATTTATTGATTTTTTTATTGGGAGGGGGGAATCCACTGGAAAAGGGGTGATAACTTCTGTCCTGATCATTGGAGAAACCTGATTTTTGTGGTAGGCGATAGCTTAGGTTATTTTCTATAATGCTCAATTCCAAAATTGAGATCGAATTAATAATTGAAACTTGTTTAACACTGCTAAAGTCTGATGCAAAAATAAAATTCCTAAAACCATCATTGCTAACATATTATATTCCATGTTTTCTATGAGATTTGATGTGCAAATGAATTTCCTGTTTATTCTATTAATAAAATTAGGATTTCTAGTGTCTATTCTTTTTAGAAATATTTGGTTTCATTTAAAATTATTTTTAAAAGGTTTATAATATTTTAATGATTCCAAAAATTGTTTAATCTAGCTTTTGTCTCTTTCTAGTGGCATCCATTTGCATAAAACGGAACGATAGATAATTTCAATTATCATTGAATGAAAACTGTTTCAAAATTTCTTTCTAAAGATGAAAAAACAATACAACAGATATTCACTTACATTTTGGTAAAGACAGGGAGCCTGAAACAGTGAAAACTGGAGTCCTAGGTTCCCTCTAGTGGACTAAAACTTGATCCAATAATTTTCACAAGTAACAGTCTGACTGGGAACATCTGTAAAATCTTGCATTTTTTCCGATGTAAATTTCTGGGCAAACACAATTATGTAAAAATGAAAAAAAAAAGTGAGAGAAAGATAAAAAAATTCAAATTAGTTGATTACAAAGATTATCATAAAATGATCAATTTTTCTCACAGAAAAATAAAACTTACATTTTCTGAAACTAGAAAAAAAGATGGAATCGAATGTATAAAAAGTGCATGCACAGACTGCATAAATTTTTGGCAATGTAAAACTGAAACTGGATATTGCAATTTTAAAAATTCAAAATCGCATTAGCAACAATGAAGTTGAATATTGATTTAATAAAATTGTGTAAATTGGAAGTCGTAATGTACAAATAATTATTTATTTATTATAAATTATAGATATGATTTTGTGAAATTTTATTGAAACAATTTAAAAAAAACAAAAAATGTATTTATAGCAAAAAAAATTACCCTGCTTAGTAAAGGCAATTTGTCCCCTAAAACTCGTCATTAAGCAAGACTATCATATACAGAATAAGCATTTATAATAGTTGTCTATGGGAAAAAAATCGGCCAGTTACTCCAGCTAAAAAATTACACTAAATGTTGGGAATATTACATTAAAATAACTTATCAAATACATATACCATTAAAAAGAAACCCTTGATATACATTATATGCTTGTGTTTACAGTGCTATGTGTTTTATGCAGGTATACATTTAAAATATTATTTATGTATGTATGATAATGCAACTTAAATTTATATAAAGATAAAAAAACCCACTTAGCTTAAAGTTGTTACTTCCAGGCAGCCATTCAGTAATCATCATTATCCAGTTTGGTTTCCAAACTCTAAGATTTTTTTGATTTTTTCATAGCCATATTAGTTGCTACAATGACTTTAAACAGATTCTCTAACATACTTGTTTAATATTACTAGAAAAAAAATTGTGTTTTCACACTCCAAAAAGTACAGCAAAATAGACTGAAAAAGTGAATTAAACTAGCATTTAAAAATATTTTTGAGTTCTTATGCACAACTGCTTTTCATTATGCTGAAAAAAAATTCATACTGAAGTTTTATTTTTTTAAAAATTATACTATATTATTTACTTGTAATTATTAAAATTAAAAAAAACATCTTTAATAATAAATCATTTGGTTGACCATAAAAACTTGTTATTTATCATTAGTGTAACAAAAACCAAATAAACATAAGATACATTACAAAAGCTTAATTAGGTGATTAGTTGTAGGAAAATATGTTTATGTTATTTAATTGAAATGCAAATCTCTTGCAGATGAGTTTTCAACAAAATGATTATAAATTCACATCACTTTGATATGATGTTCCTGACAATTCAATAAAGACTATGTAGGTTAATGAACAGATGATCAGTCCTGTTAAAATGCATGGATTAAATTCTTTCACTAAATACCAATATTTAATGATTATATAAATTGTAAGGGTAGCTTACAGTCCAACCTTTGTTCACTCTCACCACCAAACCAAACTGATTTTAATGCAAATTTAGTTAATAGGTGGTTAAGTATGTATTTTCACTTTATGGAGTAAATACCCCCCCCCCATATATATATATATATATATATATATATATATATATATATATATATATATATAAATATATATATATATATATATATATATATGTATATATGCAACAAATATTTATTTTTCACTGTATTAAACAAATATCACAATAGATTAGTTTTACTTATTTATTAGAAAGATGAAAACCCTAATTAAAAAAATTACTAATATATATGTATGCAAACAATGAATTCAATGTCAGTGTATTGTACATCATTATACAAGACTTAGACTAAGTAAACATGGTAATGACCATATGTCAGACCAATCACTAGGTTAGCAAATGCAGAAGATAAAAGCATAATTCCATAATGTAATTGTATTTTACTTATAATCAATATAATACATGCAACGATAGGGTTAACACAGCAATGGAAACAAAATAAAATGTGAGTATACTAAACAACAGAAACCTAATTCAGTATAAAAATAAAACCTGGTAGTTGTCAGTTATGTATACTGTGGCCACTAGGTGACACTGCAGTACCATCAAGAACCACCACGAAGCATGCAAGTGATAATTTTTCAATCCACAAATCACTGAAATCGATGTAAAATTAAAAAGCCTAGGGCAAGACATTTAAAGAAAGCACTGACGTTTGTAAAATTAAAATGCCTAAGGGAAGTCATCAAAAGTAAGTAAAAAATTGATTAAATACATAAAACACCCCCCTCACATAAAAATTAAAACACAAAAATCAGTTAAATCGATGTGAAATTAAAATGCCTAAGGCAAGACATCAAAAGTAAGTAAAAAATCAAGTAAAAAAATCAGTTAAATACATAAAACACAAACACATCCCCGCACATAAAAGTTAAAATGCAAAAATCAGTTAAATTGATGTAAAATTAAAATGCCTAGGGCAAGACATCAAAAGTAAATAAAAAATCAAGTAAAAAAATCAGTTAAATATATAAAACACAAAAACACCCTCCCCACATGATGCAAAATTAAAATGCTTTGGACAAGACAACAAAAATAAGTAAAAAATCAAGTAAAAAATCCGTCAAATACATAAAACACAAAAACAAACTCTCACATAAAAGTTAAAATGCAAAAATCAGTTAAATCAATGTAAAATTAAAATGCCTAGGGTAAGACATCAAAAATAAGTAAAAAATCAAGTAAAAAAAATCGGTTAAATACATAAAACACAAAAACACCCCCTCACATAAAAGTTAAAATGCAAAAATTGGTTAAATCAATGTAAAATTAAAATACCTTGGGCAAGACATCAAAAGTAAGTAAAAAATCAAGTAAAAAAAATCTGTTAAGTATATTAAACACAAAAACATCCCTTTACAAGAAAGTTAAAATGCAAAAATCAGTTAAATCGCTGTAAAATTTAAATGCCTAGGACAAGACATCAAAGTAAAAAAATCAAGTAAAAAATCAGTTAAATACATAAAACACAAATCCAAATCCACCAAACATAAGTAAATAATCAAGTAAAAAAATGAGTTAAAAACATAAAACACAAAAACACCCACTCCCCACATAAAAATTAAAATACAAAAATTGGTTAAATACATAAAACACAAATCTCTTCCCATTAGTGAAATAAAAGAAAAACTATAATGCTAAATGTAAAAAAATCAATGTATGCTAAATGCTATTTAATGTTTTTTTTCAAAAGCCTAAACAAAGCAAGAAGTAAAAAAATGGCAGATGGTGTGAAAAATGAATGGCACTACATTAAAAAAAAAATTCCAACACTTCTGTGGAGTATCAACAAACAAAAAACCTAATTAACCTACTTTTTGAAAATATAATACTAAATTTCATCAATATTTAAAAATTTATTAAATTAATTAATCTCTGCTTTGAAATTATAGCATATTATAACATATGAATGTAGAAATGAAATAAAATAAATAGAATAAAAAATAGAAAAGTTTAAATTATAACTTATTACAGTTACAGAAAGAATTATTAAAAAGTTACATTTTAAAAGTTTTTAAAATAAATTTATAGATCTATGCAGTGAAGAAATAATACCAATTTTCTATTCTGGAAAAATAAATTTGAACATTCATTCCTAAATCTCTCCATTAGCAATGAAGAGAAGATTGTTCAACAGCCCAGATTAGAATAAGTCCAGCTTAAAGTCCCACAGTTAATTAATACTGGTAATATGTTTAAATAATTAATATGTAAAACTGTAACTTAATCATATATTTTTCAATCTAATAATTTATATATATTTTATTTATTCATTAACATCCAATTTACTGGCTTAATTATTTCAATAACTTTAGAATCTAGTTTATAAATGCATTTACATATTTTTATCTTGAATAATGGAGGGAGAAATTTCTAATTTATTAACCTGTTTACATTTTTACCTGCTCTTAAAGTCTCGTGGCGTGAGAGAGGAGTGCAGGGCAAAAATATTTTATAAGTTATTTTTAAGGTTTGTTTACACCCCCCCACATGTCAAGGTATGGTACTTAGATTCTAAGAATTCTATGTATAAAAATCAATGAAGGGTGGCGAGCATTTATTTATCTAAAGTTTTAAATCATTTTTCTTAATCTTGCTCTATATATGTGAGACCTAATAGTTAGAAACTAGATTATTAAAGTTATAATAAATAATTCTGTAAATAGTTACTTTACACAGTGCCCAATAATTAATGCTATAACCAAAATAAAGATTCTCTATAACAGAACATATAAACTACAGCAATATTATAATTTCATATTTCTAAGAAGTAACTTATTCAATGTTTCTTAAAAATATTTATAAAACTAATATGCAATTCACTTACCACTCTTAATAAATGATGAATTGCAAAATCAAGTTATTCAAAGTATAGATAATTTTCCCAACTATTTGAACATTTCTTAATTATATCATGTTACATTTAAAAGTAATGTTATAGATTGTGAATGGGTTATATTATTATTAAAAGTCTTTCTAAATAGTTAAATGGGACACTCATGATTTACTTCTCTATTGTGAAAGCCAGTAGATAATATCTAACTTACGTTTGTGAGCCATTCATCTCTATATATTATATCATATTACAATTAACTTATATTAGAATTTAATAAATTATGTGTATGTTTGTCTTGTAACTTGGAGCTATTTATTTAGCTATTCATTTAGTATTTACTTAAGAAATTTATTATCATAGTAAAAGATTGTTAATCATACAGTTTGGTAAAATAAAAATATATCCATGTTTTGTTGTATTTTTATATATTTAACCGATTTTTTATTTTATTTTTTATTTACTTTTTATGTCTTGCCTTAGGCGTTTTTTTACCTGATATTGAACAACAAAACATGGATACAATTCTATTTTACCAATTTATTATGCATGCACTTTTTACAAGTGTTAATAATAAATGAATAACTTGTAAAAAGTGCATGCACAATAGCTTGAAAAGGCTGATCTTTAATGTATTACAATTTCTAAAAAACATAGCGCTATAAAAATAAATGCTTATTTACCAATTTGTATGATTATAATCTTTTACTATGATAATAAATTAATCAAGTAAATACTACATAAATAACTAAATAAATAGCTCCAAGTTATAAGACAGATATACCCTATTTTAATTAAATCTAGTATAAGTTTATTGTAATATGATATAATATAGAGAGATAAATGGCTCACAAACATAAGTTAGATATTATCTACTGGCTTTCACAATAGAGAAGTAAATCACAAGTGTCCTGTTTAACTATTTACAAAAACTTTTCATAATAATATAATCATTCACAATCTATAATATTACTTTTAAATCTAACATATATAATTAAGAAATGTTTCAGTAGTTGAAAAAATTATCTATACTTAGAATAACTTGATTTTTCAATTCAACATTTATTAAGAGTGGTACTTGAATTGCATATTAGTTTTACAAGTATTTTTAAGAAACATTGAATATGTTACTTCTTAAATCACAAATTGAAATTATAATATTGCGGTAGTTTATAAGTTCTGTTATAGAGAATCTTCATTTTGATTATGCCATTAATTATTGGGCAGTATGTGAAGTAGCTATTAACAAAATTATTTATTATAACTTTAATAATCTAGTTTATAACTATTAGGTCTCACATATATAGAGCAAGATTAAGAAAAATGATTTAAAATTTTAAATAAATAAATGCTTGCCACTCTTCATTGATTTTTATACATAGAATTCTTAGAATCTAAATACCACACCTTGACATGGTGAGGGGATATAAGACAAACCTTAAAAATAACTTATAAAATGTTTTCACTCTGCTCTCTCTCTCTCATGATTTTAAGAGCAGGTGAAAAGCAAACAGGTTAATTAATTAGAAATTTCTCCCTCCATCATTCAAGATAAAAATATGTAAATACATTTTTAAAGTAGATAGATTCTAAAGTTATCGAAATAATTAAACCAGTAGATAGGAATTAAAGAATAAGGAATATAAACATAAATTATTAGGTTGAAAGATATATTATTAAGTTACAGTTTTACATATTGATGATTTAAACATATTACTGGTATTAATTAACTGCAGAACTTTAAGCTGGACTTTATGGATTCTGACCTGGACTGTTTAACAAGCTTATCTTCATCACTAATGGAGAGATCTAGGAATGAATGTCCAAATTTGATTTCATCAGGACAAAAAATTGGTAATATTTCTTTACTACACAGATCTATAAATCTATTTTAAAAACTTCTAAAATGTAACTTTTTAATAAATTTTTCTGTAACTGTAATCAGTTATAATTTAAACTTTTTTATTTTCTATTCTATTTATTTCATTTCATTTCTATATTCATATGTTATGATATGCTATAATTTCAAAACAGAAAATAATTCATTTAATAAATTTTTAAATATTGATAAAAAATAGTATTATATTTTTATATTTTCAAAATGTAGGTTAATCAGGTTTTTGCTTGTTGATACTCCACAAAAGTGTTGGAATTTTATTTTCATGCAGTGCCATTTATTTTTTATGCCATCTGCCATTTTTCTACTTTTTGCTTTGTTTAGGTTTTTGAAAAAAAGCATTAAATAGCATTTAGCATACATTAATTTTTTTGACATTTAGTATTATAGTTTTTTTTTATTTTATTGAGGGGGGGGGAGATTTGTGTTTTATGTATTTAGCCAATTTTTGCATTTTAATTTTTATGTGGGAAGGGGTGTTTTTGTGTTTTATGTATTTAACTGATTTTTTTTATTTGGTTATTTACTTACTTTTGATAACTTTGGATTTTTGGTTTATTTATTTGATTTTTGCATTTTAATTTTTATGTGGGGGGATGTTTTTGTGTTTTATGTATTTAACAGATTTTTTTACTTAATTTTTTTACTTACTTTTGATCTCTTGCCCTAGGCACTTTAATTTTACATTGATTTAATCAATTTTTGCATTTTAATTTTTATGTGGGGGAGGGTATTTTATGTATTTAACTGATTTTTTACTTACTTTTGATGTCTATCCTTAGGCATTTTAATTTTACAGACTTCAGTGATTTTTTGGTTGTCTTGCCCTAGGCATTTTAATTTTACATCTGGTTAATCAATTTTTGTGTTTTAATTTTTATGTGGAGGGGGGTTATGTTTTATGTATTTAACCAATTTCTTACTTACTTTTGATAGATTTGGATGTCTTGCCTTAGCCATTTTTACATTGATTTCAGTGATTTTTTAATAAAAAAATTATCACTTGCATGCTTCTTGGTGGTTTTTGATGGCAGCCCAGTATGCATAACTGACAACTACTAAAACCTCATTTATTTCCATCATCTTTTACTATATTTAAAGAATGCAAAAGCTGTATAACAACATCAGAAAATCAAATGTTCAAATGTTAGAGAACATGGATGGCTTATTCAAACACACCAAATTATTTGTTTGATCATTGTAAAGCAAATTACATAAACTGCAGCCAATATTTAAACAGAAAGTATTCTAATAAATTCATGCAGTTGGATAAAATAATTGAACTGATTTAAATAGACATTTAAAATAAAAAGAACTGTGCTATTCTTCAAATATGGATAAAATAACAAAATGGAATGTCTTCAGCATAGTTATATATATATATATATATATATATATATATATATATATATATATATATATATATATATATATATAAATGATGGAATAATTATGTTCTTATAAAAATTATTAAATACCAAATACTGAATTTAAAAAAAATTAATTATGAAAACTGCAAAATAATGTACTCTGGATAATACAATAGTGTTGTAGGGCTAAGTGTTATCAGCTCTGACCACAGAAAGCAAGATGGTTTAATATCCAATGAAATAACGCCTGTTGAAACATCAATTGACCTGTCTTAAATATCTCAATGGATACATAACAAAAACAACAAAAGAAGATGGGAATAATATCCTTCCAAATACATTGCCAAGACTCCCCATGACTTGCCATAGAAGTATGACTGGAACAGCAATGAACAATGTCTATCAGAGACATTAGTTGCACAATTCATGAATATTAGGCAAAGTAACTTGAAGAAAGTCTTAATTTGTTGTAAAATCTTTTTATTTTATTTTACATATATGTTTGTATAATTATGTAATTTTTTAATTTATTTTACTTCCACACTTAGAAACCTAAATTTCTATAACTTGGGAGCATCCATTGCAGTTTAAGACAAGAAAGTACATGAAGGAAGGTTGTAAAGTTAGACAATTTTTTTCCTATTGAGTAAAATTTAGGTTAACTCTTTACTACAATGTGGAATAAAGGTAAGATTTTATTTGATATTGTTCCATATTAAAAATATGCATTGCTACAAGACAAAGATTATGTTGTTTATTTATTGTTTTTTGTTAACTAATGATTGTTTATTCAGTATGAATGACTAATATTCCTGCATGAATGTTCTTTTCTGTCAAGCTTTACATAGTTAAAGGGAGTCCACAAAGAAGATAGAACCTTTACAGTTGGAATTAGATGATGAAGCTATTGCACAGACCTTCATATAATCTTGTTAAATAGTTACCTTCATGATCATTGTAACAGTGAATTAATAATTTTTCTATTCATCATTCTGATCTACTCTGTAAATATGTAATGGATTTATGTACACCTACCATGGGAAGTGTTGGAGTTATAAACATATTTAATCATTGATATGGTATGGATACATATATGACACACACATGTATATAATTATTTTTTTGTTAATAGAGTTTTTCAATTTTAATTTTTGTTTGTAACTAAACATTGTTAATTTGATTTTCATTAAATGGTCTTTAATTTACAGAAATTATTTATCCATTCACTCATCAATTCATAACCATACATATCTGCATACATACACACATCTTTTTTACATCATAATATAATAATATGGTTAAATGAGTTCTTTACTTGATTGGAACCTATATAAAGGTATTGTAATTGCTATCTAAGGTAAATTCATCCCTGAAGAAAGCCAAGTGCAACATTCTCACTGGATTTGAATTCTGAGGCATGTGTGGAATCTGAAAGAGAGGTGAGATATGGGCTAGCCTAAATTGTGTCTGAATTTAATGCATAAACCTAGAGCTAGCCCATTGGAAGTAGACATGATCATTGGTTAGGTACTTCATTGCACCATTTATGGCATCCTACCCAAAGAACCTAGGTCCAACCATAGTTAGATGCATATTCCCTCTTCTGGTGGAAAACCTGGACCATCACTATATATATATATATATATATATATATATATATATATATATATATATATATATATATATATATATAAAGCCAAAGCTAAACTAAGCAATAAAATAATTAAAATTACTTCAAATTCACAACTCAAACAGACTAGTCAAAAAAAAATCTGGTTCCTCATACAAACTTGAAGTAACAACCTTGCTTTTCCCAGGATGGTTGAATTGTGAATTTGGTGTAATTTTGATTATATATATATATATATATATATATATATATAGTAAATGTCACAAACAATAGCATACATGCATGTGTATGATAGATTATATTGTAAATAATTGGTTTCTTTTTAAAATAAAAATTTCAAGTAATATTTTCAAAATGGTGATACAAATTATATGTAAAAAATAATAATTTTTTGTTTGTTCTTTTTTTTAATGGAAAAAAAAAACATGGAATATTTATGTACAAAAATTTTAAAGTGGTAGATGCTTTCAGGACATGCATAACATTAAAAAAACATATTTATGTATTGTCATGATAAAATATTTTATATTTATTCTTCAGAAAGTAAAACTACTTTTAATTATGAAAATAAAATTAAGTTTGTCAGTACAATGTTAATAATAAGATTTTTTAATATGTAAAAAAAAAATAGTCATATATATATATATATATATATATATATATATATATATATCATATATCGAGAAGTGATGGTACAATATATATATATATTGTAACAATTAAAAATGATCAAAAGAATTACCATACCTGGATAGTCTACAGACTATTATCAAATATATTAAAACATCATTGGATTAAATGAAACATATTTCTATAATTAGATTTTTAGAGATATCACAATATCTTTAATTATAAACAATAATGCCTGGAGACTAATTATTTAAGGTGTCTGGCCTATTTCAAACCCCAGTTAGGCAGGCATTGTATCATCAATAAACAAGTAGAAATGATAAACAAATTATTCAGAACAAACTATTATAACTCAGGTATTTGGAAATCAAGTGAGTGAGTACACTGGTAACTCAATCAAATATCTCTCAATATATCCAACTGTAGATTTTACTCACTCTTATCTCTTGGTTGGATCTCAAGTGCATATTTAGGTAAATACCAAATGAATATGGTTTAGCAGGGCACCACTAGATTATCTGAACCTAGACCCAGTTATATCTTATAACCTTTTCACATGGACCGGGTTTGAATCCCATTTTGGTACTTTATTTCTAATAAAAATGGAGGATTTTGCTTTTAAATCCATATCACTGTATGCACTAATATTTAGGTAAACATAAATCATCCTTAAACTAAAGTGGAGTATATAAAATTCATTAGACAGAAATCATTTCTTAGATCTTAACATAATAAATGTGTTTCAATATTTTATACGTTTTACTAGCTCAGAATATATTATTAATTTAGGATGGCAATTCACTCATACTTGCATGAAATAGATGATGGGATGATGGTTATTACAATTATTTACAAATGTCAACTAAATATCATGAAATTACTATTTATTTATGGCCTTTAAACATTTATCTATCTCATTAATTAAAATGTGATGATGACGATGATGACAATGATAACGATAATGGTCTCAACCACAGCTTTAGGACTAAGCCTAAACATAAAACCTAATTTTTAGAAAGAAATTCATAATCACTGCTTAATCTTAGCACATTGAATCATATCTTAAATAACTAATATTCAACCATTGATGATGAATGATCACAATAAAGAAAAATACTCTTAATGAAATATATACACCTCATTTAATAAAATAAACTAATATTTATTACTGCATTTCTAACATATACATACAATTTCTATATCTACTTGAAAATTTATATTAACAATAACAACAATAATCATAATCGACTGTTTTAAAATCATAACATTAATTTTAAATTCTTCCCCCTTTCCCGCAACTGGTATAATTTTATACTAAATTAGATGTCAAATTTGCTGAGATTCTCACTCCACCAGGGAATATCTCAAAAAAAAAATAATAAACACTCTTTTTTTTCTCTCTCTCTTTTCTCTTTTGCACACATACCTTTATAATCTAACATGTAAAGCAGAATGATAAAAAAAATGTTAGTAGAAGTGAAAGAGCAAGATTTCCAGAACAAGTTTTAAATTATTTTCTCACCATCCTTCTACCCTCTGAAATGCTATACTTTAACTTAAAACAAAAATCTAATATTCTTAATATTGCCTATTGTTTTACATTCACACACAATTACATATATGCAACAAGTATTATATTATTATGTATGTGCATGTTTTATTCCCATAATAACAAAAATATTATTTAAAAGAAAATAACAATAACAAAAAAATATATGTTACATATTAATAAAATTTCATAACTTTAAATTAATAGACAATCATAATTTTAATACATATAAAATCATTAATGAAGCTTATGTTTATCGTTATTAAGAAATTCTGGGTTTCAATTGATCTTGGTTGTTTTAAAATTCTTTAAACAAAATATACCACTCTGTTGCTAAAATTTTACTAAGTCTCTGATATTATAAAGAAAATCTATAAAGAAAAATTTATATTACCAGTTCTATTCTTTGTAGCGACTTCCAATGAGTCAAATTTATCTTGTTTAAGGTCTATATTTTTGCAGCTACCGCTTCTGTTTTCTTTGGAACAATTGCTTTCTTGATGTGTATAATTATTTGATGATGATTCTATTGAGGTTATTGGCTTTAGTGGACAATTTGGAAATAACTATATTAACTTTTCTTCTCTTCCTGTCAAGCATGATTCTTTTAGTGGATAAAGTACAGCAGTTGTTTTCACATTTATAATTTTCTTGGGTTTAAACTCAGTTACTGGATTTAATTGAACTCGATGATCTAACATTTATCTGTAGATTAATCATTTTTCTTCTGATCACCTTCAAATGCGGGTGAATGCTTTCTTCTTTTTCTTTAAAACATCTTATTTATCTCAGTCAGTAAGAAGGTGTAGAATATTACAATTTCAGATAAGACATTTCTTTTTTTTCTTTATATGATGCACTGGCTGGATAGTCTGGTCAACAGATGAGACATATTAATTTTTCTTACCCTGCCATCCTTATATCTTCAATCCTCAAAAAAATCTAATAATAAAAAAAAGATTTCCACTTGAGATTTTTGTAGAGTTAAAAACGTTTGTCCTTTTAGTTTCAATATTTTTAAAAGTCTCTATAATATCAACTGATTTTCCAGACTGCTTTTATATCTGATTTTTTTCTATTTTTTTTTTTTTGACCACCTCTTTTAATTAAATTTATAACTTATTTTCAACCAAATCATTTATTAGCTGGATAATACTAAAAATCTCACTATCCTAATTTATTTTGATGAAAAAAATAGTCTTAATCCTTTTTTACACCTATGTAACATCTCAAATTTGAGCTCCTTTCTTTTGATCTTAGGATGAGACACTTTTAAAATTAGACTTCTCACATCGTCTCTAAGTTTTAACAGAAAAACAACCCTTATAATACCAAATTGTTGAGTAAAAAAAATAATTTAACAGATTTTCTTCTTTTTCTTTCAATATTTAATACATAAAAATGTAGTTTATGTATGCAATGTACACACACACTCATTCAAATTATTTATAAACTGACATTAAAATAATCTAATTGCTAGCTTAGTAATTATAACCCTAATATTTAAAATTAAATCCTTAGCTTTTAAATCCAAATTACAATTATAGAAAAGCAAAAATAAAAGTATAGAATAAGATATTAAAATTTAGCAAGTGTAGGTTAGTTTTAAAGATAGTTAATATGTGTAATTTAAAAGTGACTAGCTAAATAGCTTTTATAACACACACTGCCTATACATATGCGTGATAACTTTATTTTTTAACAAAAAAAATAAATACTGAATAATTAACTGTGTGTACTACTCTTTTTGAGTTTTTTATCAACACACAAACAATTAAAGAATATAACTGTTGTCCCACTCTCTTTCTGCCTTAAGCTTTTAAAACTTGATCTTGTAGGGTTTAAACTTGGATGCCCTACAGCTTCCTTTTTATATAAAAATGTGATGATTTTTGTTTTACATTTTCTTTTATGCACATTACTACAAATTTAGCTACTGACTAAATTGTAATGGCACAATATATATATATATATATATATATATATATTTATATATATATATATATATATATATATATATATATATATATATATATATATATATATATATGCTTATATAGTATACATATATCCAGGTATGTGTAGACTAGCTTAATTCAATTCTTGATGCATTTTTTTCTTCTATCATTCACATTATTATTAAATAAATATCTGAAAACAAATTGTACTATAATTTAATATTTATTTTATTGGGAAAGAAAACCTTTCTCCTATCTCTTAAATGGACACTTTCTACTTAGGACTTGAATTAGAATGAAGGAAGCAAATGTTTCTATTTTTATTAATAATAATTGATAAGTGCTATTATATGTCATTGTAATCAAAATTTTATGTAGAATAATTGAAAATCAATAAAATAAGTCCTACTTTAAAACTTACATATCAAAATTAATAAATTATGAATAAATTCAAAATTAACATTTAAAAATGTTTAAATTCTTTATTTTTATTTTATTATAATGATTTTATTTTTTCAACTTTATTGTTTATTATTATATGTTAGTTTTATAGATATATTTATTTTTATTATTACATAATCTAATTTATTATGAAACTTGCATCTTTAGCCAAATGTTTAAAAAGTCAATATGGTACAGCAATAGACAGAAGGTTATGTATATTTTCTGAACATTATAAAAAAGAATATATTAATATAAAGAAGAAAAGTGCCCAAGATTACAATGAGATATTGGTTTTAGGTTTTATTGTATATAGAAAATATGCCTTCATCTTTAGTAGGTTCTTGTTATAAACTAATTTTCTATATCAAAATCAAAGAAACAAATAAACTTTATGAAATTTATATAATAAACTTATGCAAAAATTTTGTCATAGATATGAAATTCATGATGTAACTCCAAAACAGGACACTTCATGTAAATGGAATTTCAAAAATATCCAAAAATTTAAAATTATAAAAAACAGATGTCTAAAATGTTACATTGCCAAATCCAAATTTTGACAGACTGTTTAGTGTTAAACTAAAAAACATTAACTGTGATTTAGATTTTTCAAAGGCAATAAAAGACCACAATAAGTCATTGACTTTATCACGAGGATATAAAATGTTTTGAATTAAAGTATATTTTTACAGAAAAAAAATATTGGTGTTAATGATTTTCAAAAGCATCAACAGTTTTTGATAGTATTAAAGATATATTACAGACCATAAAATTCTGGAGTTTTTAAGGTGTAGATATTTAAACAGAAGATTATAGTTTATTGGAACTTATTTGTTTAAGGCTTTGACTATTCTGTTTATTACTTTTCAGATTGTGAGAATGTGGAAACTGACATATTGAGACACGTTTTTCCAGTTCAACAGCATTTATATGCAAAAATGATATGTATTATGACAATAAATATTTATATATATGATTTAATAGAAAAAAAGTTAATACAATTCTATACGTTGCAAAATCAAGACTTTCAATATCTGATCTTCAGTTTTAATTTCAGAGAGAAGTGTATCCAGTCAAGATAATGCATGTGAAAAAATAAAGAAAAGGATGGAAATATTTAAAAGATAGTTGTCTGCATATTATTCACCACACAAAATTGAACAACTATTATTTAAATTGTTTTCATTGCCATGGATAAATGTACATATTTTGTTCATATCAAGGAATTGTGAAGTATGTTCAAGATAAAATCATTAATTCATTTATATATTTGTTGTCTGCATAATGGTATCCTTAATATTACCAGCCACATCAGCATCAAAATAAAATAACACAAAATGACTTTTATAACTCAGCAAGAGTATTTATTGGTGCTAATAAATATTAATATTAATAACAATGTAAATGATTAAAATAATAGATCAAAATAATAGTAGTTATCTCTAAACTTTGGGCAAAAATTACTAACAAGTTTTGCATGGAAATGCTTCTTTCTTGCACACTGCAAATATATATTACAGTCCATTAATTAGAGTTTCCTTAACTCTTATACATTCAACTCTATAACTTGAGTATCCTTGCCTCATAGTTATTTTCTATTAATGACCTTTAATTGACAATGCCTTATTTCATTTCAGTCTGTCATTTGGGTCTTCACTTTTAAAATATTTAGAAATGAAAATATGGGTTTAACTTAGTCCTGCCATTACCTCCTGTAAGAAAACTTAATTACTCTGAACAGGTTCACTTGCAACTGATGCGCGGTTTATGTTATAATAGTTTCACCAGTTAGCATAATTTACTATTCATTTTGTTTTGATAGGCACATTTTCTAGAGTACTCCGTTTGTAGATAAAATAATAGCAATATACTGACTGCAAGTATTTTACAAACTTCAATAAAAACGTTATTTTATAATATGTGTATGTTGGCATGCAGACAGTCCAATATTGAATTATCGTAACCAATAATCCCAGATAAACAAATAGATGTTATCAGTGATTACGTCTGTAAATAAAAACTTTTTTTTGCTGGTAGAAAACAAAATAAGTTGGTTTTACTAATTCTGTTGTCCTGACTTTAAACATGCATTTTGTTTTGCTATATCTTGTCTGATTAATTTAAAAAATTTAAAAATCTTGTCTGAATAACGAAGAACAATGCAAAATGTTATTTTGTCATTAAGTAAAAGTTTTGATAATTTACTTTTAATGGAATTGGATATATTACATATAAATGTTAGTATAAAATATGCAATTTTATTTTTGTTGCATTAAATACTAGTAAAAGCAGATTTGTAAACAAGAAGATGGTCCATAACCAAAACCAAAGCTGTAAATGAATATTTTAAACCACTGGTACTAAAAACACATTTAAATTATAAACTCTACTTTAAATAAAAATTACAGTTATCCATACATACTTTTATTAAAAATATATTCAAAAATATTGAAGGAAAAAATGATGCATGTAACACACACACACACACACATATATATATATATACTTCTTTTATGTATGTATGTGCATATGCTATACGAAGTGATTTTATTTATTTATTCTTAATTTAAATATGTTTATTTTCGTTGATGAGTACTAAACCATGATTATGGTGTTTGCCACTTAAAGTTCACTTTTTAAAATTAAGAAAAGAAGTAAAACTACTTTGGAAAAAATTAATCTATGCACATACAGGAGGCTATTTTTTTAATAAAACAAAACATGAACAAATCTAAGAAAATATTAAATTTTCTATGCCAGTGGTGAAACATATGGTTGAATATGCTTCAAAATGCTGTTTGGAGTGAGTATTAAATGCTTTAGCCTTCATGAAGAGCTTTCACACGTATGATATATTTTTGGGGCATTTAAAATAATTTTTCTTTTCACAAAATTTCCAATTTCATTCTTAGAATTTATGCTTTAAGTGTGCTTTAAGTACAAAATAATCTCACATGATCAGCATTTCTTATGCTTGCATACAACTGTTATTAAAATAGGCAAAACTCTCTATACGTATTGCCACTCAGTGCAAGCCACAGTAATCAATGGATGGCAGAAGGCTTGTGCATAAAATGCCCATCTAGTGCCTACTCATCGAATATCCCCAGACTAGTTTCTGGCTTACGGCCTTCATCAGTCAAGAGCCTAGGATCTGAGAGCACGGCACCTAGATCTTAGAATCTAATGCAACTCTCCAGCTGTCACATTTTATTTCTACTTAACTCTGGCTTGCACTCAGTGGCATTACATATAGAGAGTTTTGCTTGTTTGAATAAGTTATAAGCAAGCATAAGAAATGGTGCTCATGTGATGTTTATTGGCTTAATCCTGTCTAGTAGGATAGTGGTGACTATGATTACTAAAAAACCCAAGTCACCAAAATGTATAGGTACTGAACTGAGTTCAGACCTATATGACTATATAAGCTAATGAGCTTGAGTTGAAAATATTATAGTGTTTTCAATTTAAAACTCATAGTTTTGTACTTAAGTAGAGATAAAAGGTGGCTGCTGGAGGGTTGCATTAGATCCTAAGATCTAGGTGCAGTGCTCTCAGATCTAAGAACTCCTCACTGATGAGGGCCACAAGTCAGAAACTAGTCTGGGAATATTGGATGAGTAGGCAATAGATGGGGATTTTATGCACAAGCCTTCTGGCATCCATTGCTTACTCTGGCTTGCACTGAGTGGTAATATGTATAGAGAGTTTTGCCTGTACAAAATAATTCATACAGAAAAAAGAAATATAACATACAAACAAAACTGCCTTCAACATACTTCTGATATGGTAATCATGATAATTTAAAATACTTATGATAAAACTATCATGAATAAGATTAAAATATGATTTCTATATTCACCATGAATGTAAGCATAAATAGAAGTGAAAGTAAAAGATGTATAACACATAAACTTATTGGGATGTGTCTTAAGCATAATTGGTAGGTAATATTGAAAAGGAATATCAGCCCAACATTTCCAACTAAATAAGGTAAGGCTGAGATTTAGAACACATCTGTTTATACAAATGCTTTGATTAAAGCATCTGACTTTTTATCAACATTCAAACTTCCATCACACTCTTCTTATTGCAGATATGGAAGGAGTTTGTTATAAATGTACTAGGCAAATGTCAATTCTAATACATAACTGCAATATACACTAAATAATTAAATGCACACAAACAATCAGTTGCATTTTATGACTGCAGATTATAGAATTGTGCTGCAACTAGATGTGAAATGAAGAAATTAACATTATTTGGAAACTCAAGGCATCAATGTGCATTAAAAGAATCTATTTGCTAAATAATCCCAAAATCATGTTGGCGAGGGTTATTAAAAATCATTATCATTTTTTAAAAATAAGACCCATAGTAGATGTTTTCATCAAATTTGTTATTGCTCACAGTATTCCAAATGCAAATATAAAAAAGCATTAAAAAAAAAAAACTAAAGTTATTTTTTCAAACTATTTGTATTGTCTGGGTAGAAAAGGTTGATTAAGAAAATGGGATTTAATTACATACATTCATGAGAAATATGTCATAACAGAACTGAATCACTTGTATCATTTTTATGAGAGTGGCAACTACAGATCAAGTAAAGCACATAGATAATTATATCAACTTGACACTAAATAAATAAACAGGATTTATATCTTCATTCATTTATAGTTTTGAAAATGTAATCCAATACTTATAAAAGCATCATTTCCCTTTTAATGAATAAAGATGTTAACATATGGAAGAAATTAATAGACACTCATCTATTAAATAACATTGGATGGTTATTTAGATTATATATATGTCATTCAATTACCTAAAAATATTATACAACAGTATCCAACCTATAAACAAAATTTGATATCTAATGTGTATAGTAAATTTTTTTTTTGAATCTGAAAAAAAATTAAAAACCTTTCGAGGTATGAATTTAAATCCAGAGAAATAAAAATTATTGAATATTCTAACTATTCTTCGTGAGATTTTTTCTTATACATAATAAATAAATTTTACATACAAATTTTAAATTAAAATTAATTGTAAATCGTATATTTCTTATTAAAATATGTTTATTGTGATTAATATGTTTTTTACTATATGAATAATTTACTGAAGAATATTGATCAAGAATTTATTATTTAACAAAAGTGTAATGTTTTTGCATATATGTATTTTTTCCTGTCTTATTTTTAAAATTTAAATAAAAATATACTTATTGCATAAATTATATTTTTTTATATTTTAGGATTACAAATGACTGAAGGGTGCAAAAGTATTAAGCACCAGCACTAGATCAGCAGAACTCATTAAATTCACATCAAAATGTCAATATGTATATTTATAATAAATTAAGTCTGATGTCTGTATTCTATCCAAAATATATGAATATTACTGTATTTAATAGATATAAATAAATTTGAATATAAATTATGCTTTGGATTTGTAAATTATGAAAAGGCATTTGATTCTATACACATTTCTTCAGTGATTAAATCATTGGATCATTAAGGTATAGATCCAGGATATTGTTAAATTTTAAAGAATATTTATAAAAACGCAACAGCAGCAATTAGATTACATAATGATACTAGGAAAGTCAACATTAAGAAGGGTATAAGACAGAATGACTCCATATCTCCAAAACTTTTTACAGCAGTGCTGCAAGAAGTATTTTGTGGATTAAAATGGAAAGCTAAAGGAGTGAAAGTAAATGGAGATTATTTTAGTCATTTAGATTTTGCAGATGATGTAGTTTTTTTGCAAATAATGCTTTAGAGCTGCAGGAAATGTTTCTGGAGTTATCATATGAAAGTAGGAAAGTAGCACTAAAGTAAATGTTAAAAAGATTAATGTAAGGTTCAATGGATTTTCTCAAAATATGAAAATAAAGATTGATTATGATGAGTTAGAAGAAGGTAACAGCTACAAATACCTTGGTCAGATTATTAATACAGATGGAAACATAATGGATAAAATTAATCATAGAATTAAACTTGGTTGGAGGGATTTTGGTTGAAATAACTTGATACTAAAAGGAAATATGCCTACATGATTGAAAAAAAAAAAGAATTTTGATAAATGAGTTTTACCAGTTTTTACCTATGGATCTGAGACTTGGACACTTAATAAAAGAGCAATGCTGAGACTTCAGACTACTCAAAGAAGTATGGAGAGATGCATGTTGGGAGTAACAAGAGGAGATTGAAAATGTAATATATGGATAAGAGAACAAACAGGTGTTACTGACCTCATTGAAAAAATTAAAAGACTGACATGGAGTTTGGCTGGACATATTGCTAGAAGAGATGATAATAAATGAACAATTGAAATTTTAAATTGGATTACAAGAGATTGTAAAAGACCCAGAAAGAGATCACATGTGAGATGGATGGATGAAATAAGAGGGTGTGCAGGGGTGATGTGGAGAAGAGAAGCTAAAGATTAAAGAAGATAGATTGACATGGAGAGACCTTCATGCTGCAGTAGATAGATTCTGCAGAAAACCCACATTAAAAAAATACCCCCAAAATAAACTTAACTTACCTTGAAAAATGCATGATACATTATGTAATTTTCAAAAATCACATAAAAGCAAAGCAACAAAGAAAAATTACTTTAAAATTCGCATAAAAATATAAGAAAATAAAGTATGATTAATAAAAAATTTCAAATATTTGAAAAAATTGATACAAGACAAAATTTTTTTTGTTTTTTATTAACTACAATGTTTAATTTTATATTTTTCATACATATTTTAATCATTATTGCTATTTGACAATATGTGCTTCATTTGTGAACTGCTAAGAAATCAAATTCATCACAAGAGGAAGTACAACTAGAACCACCTTCAGTCTTGTGTTATGTTAATGGTTTTCTGTCAGCAATGTAATTGATGATTAAACTTTGAGATGATGATTTTATTAATTGTTTAAAAAGCTTGTGATATCCATACATACAACAATTTACCTCTCATTGGAATTTAAGAGGTTTTTCATTGCAGCAAACTCTAGATTTCAGCATTTTCTGATGTTTTTCTTTGTCTCACAGATCAACATAAAATCTATGATTAAATGATTTTTACTTATCAGAAAATAATAAATTTGGCTTCATTTGATAGATATTTTTGTTTATTACTGAAATAAATTTTAAATGTTCCCATTTATGTTTCTATATTAAAAAAATGAGATCACAATCAAAACAGAAAGATTATCATTAGAAAGATTATTTTCAGTTTATAAAATGTTTGTTATTTCTGATTATTTTTAAAAATCTAAAATAATATTTATTTTTGTTATATCTAACAAAATATGTTTTAAAGTTTAAAATTTTTGAATATTTATTGTGATATTTTTATACTCATAAGTATAAATCTATTATTATTATTTACTCATAAGTAAGATTCTAAATAGCTTCAGCCATATTCACATTAGCTGCTAATGTAATGTTATATTTTTGAAAAAAAGTATTTTAAGTCCAAATAAGTTATTAATAATTTAAATTTCTTGATATCTAATAAATATAGTGAAACATGAACTTCTTTATCGCATAAAAGAAAACCCACATAAAAAGATATTAAGAAGAAACTGAATCGCATAACTTCAAAATCACATTTAAAAAATCCGCATAAAATGAGACCCAGGTGCATTTATTATTGCTTTTATTGCTAATATTTTAAATATATGACAAGAACTTTAAAATTTATCTAATCTAACACTTAACATTGTATATAAAAATAACAACAAAAAAATCAAATATGTTGATCTTTTATTATCAAGAAATAATAAAATGATAGATTACAAAATAATAATTAAGTCTTTTGAAATTAGAAGCTTCATTCACCCTAAATCTAACTCACCTGCATCACACAAATTTGCTGTTTTAAGTACATTCTTTATTTAAAAAAATTACATCTCTGCAAATATGAAGCAGATAGAAAAGGAAATACAAACAGCTTCATTAAAGTTTTAATGGAGCAAGTTTCAAATTTAAATCTATTAAAAATAAAATTACAAAATTCTAATGAGCAAGTTTCAAATTTAAGTCTATTAAAAATAAAATTATAAAATTCTATAATAAACTAAACAATATTGTACCATGTATTGATCTCCCTAGAATTACAATTCCTTACATTTCCAAAATATTTAAAAAATTAATTAAAGCATTAATCAATAAATTTAAAATAAAATTCAGAACTCCACATAATTCTAACAGATTGATCAACAACTCAAAAGATCATATTGATTGACCATTCACCCCATATGTAGTATATTCCATATCATGCCCTCAAGAAGGATGTCAAGCTGTTTGTTAAGGTGAAATCAAAACTACTATCAATACTAGACTTGTTCAACACCCATACTTATAAAAGAGATCAGAAGAAGACCAATATATCTTCTGTATTTTTGGAGCATACCATGAAATCTGGACACAATTTTACATCTGCTAATCCTTTAATTTTATGCACAGAATCTAATGATCATAAGAGAAAAATAAAAGAAGCATTCTATATTAATGGAAATATTAATGCTATAAATAAAAAAGGCACTTGCTTTGATATATTGAAGAAATGGACCAAGTAATACATGCTTCTTTAAATACCTTTGCATATATTTTATTAAACAAGGCAAAACTCTTAATACAGTAGTGCCACCCTTGTGCCAAACAGAGTAATCAATGGATGCCATAAGGCTTGTGCATAAAGTCCCTATCTAATGCGTACTCATCCAATATCCCCAAACTAGTTTCTGGCTTGTGGCCTTCATCAGTGAGGAGCTTTGGATCTGAGAGAACTGCACCTAGATCTTAGGATCTAATGCAACCCTCCAGCAAACACCTTTTATCTCTACTTAACTACAAAACTATGAGAATAAAATTGAAAACACAATAATATTTTCAATCTAAGCTCAATAGCTTATATAGTCATATGGGTCTAAACTCAGTTTAGCACCCATACATTTTGGTGTTTTTGGTTCTTTAACAACTATAGTTAAGTAGAGATAAAAGGTGGTTTCTGGAGGGTTGCATTAGATCCTAAGATCTAGGTGCAGTGCTCTCAGATCCAAAGCTCCACACTGATGAAGGCCACAAGCCAGAAACTAGTTTGGGGATATTGGATGAGTAGGCATTATATAGGAATTTTATGCACAAGCCTTCTGGCTTCCATTGATTACTCTGGTTGGCACAGGGTGGCACTACTGTATGGAGAGTTTTGCCTTGTTTTATAACAATTATGTGCTAGTATAAAAAATGGTGATTATGTGATGCATATATTTTATTATATATTTTTAAGAAGGCTATGATTATGAGGCATGGATTCTCAAAAACGTTCAGCCTATTTGTATTATGATTATTTATTGTTTTTTTTTATTAAAACTATACTTATAAGTTTTTATTTATTTTTATAAATTAAAGATATAACAATTTGATTTTTACATTACAAAATATTTTAAATTTGTGAATATTCTTAATTCAGCTGAATCTAAAAAATAAAAAAGATTTCTAATAGAACATTATAAGTTGAAGTAAATAATAAATTAAAAAAGCATAAGTACAGAAATGTCTTTTATAATACAGTACATTTGTTACCTTTAGAAAAAGTGTTTCTGTATATAAATAGTGGTTTTTATGTGGAAATTATTGTATACACTTTCTTTAAGATAAACTACTATTTGTTTTTTACTTCCTTCATTTTATTAGGCAGAAAAATTGGAAGCACAAACGAAATGGGACTTATTATAAATAAAAAACAAAAGAACAATAATGTATGAAATTAAAAGGTATGTTAGAAAGAGTGGGAAGATTAGTATCTTATATATAAAGTCTCTATTTTCTCCGTTGTCTGATTGGTGAATATATTAATTTGCCACATGTCAAATTCATGTTGACAAAGTTATGCAAATGAAGTAATTCTGCTATTAAATAAAAAAATGCTGGGAAAAAAATCAGTATGAGTGCTTTTATCTAGAGAGATATAATATATAATTTATGATAAAGATTCCCAGCCAGCTGCAGAAATGGTCACAAATGCTGATTTGAAATTCAGTGTTAAGATGCTCCATGCTTTCATGGTCTACCAATCCCCTAATATAGTTAAGATGAATGTCATACATAGCAATGTATAATCAAAAAAAAAATGTTAAAGCAATCATTTAAAAAAATATTACAAACATGTTTATTAAAAATATATTACAAAAATAACTGGAATTTTTGTATTCTGACATTAATAAATGGTAACCATTAATAACTCTAAAGAAATCTATTATGATTAGTCACAATTATATTGAAAAATAAAAAAAAATATCCAGAGGGCAATTCAGTGGGGTCTTAATATTGTTAAATATATCAGACATATTCAAAATATGTAAATTTATATTAAAATGCTTTGTTTAATTTACATTAAATCTTAAAAAATTATTAAAGCAACCAAATATTACAAAAATGATGGGCTGAAAGACCAGAGTTATTGTATTTCACCATAATGACAATCTTTTAGACTGGTATAGAATTCTCATATTTAAAATCTTTTGTTTATATTAAATCTTTTAAAAAAATCATTAAAGCAACCAATTAAAAAAACATGAGCCTTTGCAAAGTGGGTGCATCTGATTAATTTAATAAATGATACCAAAACCAGATAATTCAAGATTATGCCCCAATAAGGTCATATTATGATGAAAATATCAAGAACTGTTATATAAATGTACATAAAATTTTTGATCAGACCAAACAACATTGTAAAATTGTTACACAAGAATTGAGAAATGATGAAAAAATAAAATACCATGAGTAAACTTAACTATAATGACAAAAATGAAAGATAAATCAGGTTAATGTAATTTTCAGAAATATATATATAATGTTTTGTTTTTTACTAATAGAAATATATATATAATGTTTTGTTTTTTACTAAATAAAATCTTCATGTATATTTTATTAATCTAAATATCTCTCTCTCTCTCTCTCCATATATATATATAACTGCATAGTGATATTATTTATATAAATTATAGAATTCAAATAAGGGTCATCTATTTTAAAGCAGTAAAATTTATTCAATGTCATTAGTGACATATATCATTACTGCATTACTGACATTAAACCTATCTTCATATATAGATATATTACATGCTTCTAGTCTTAATCTGGGGGTTGCAACAATTCGAACCCATAGATTTCTTCTCATACCTCATTCCATAGATAGTTGAGCTATCTGGAACCACATTTATTCCATATAAAATGCCTCTGGCGGTGATTCCCTAAGTCTGGCACATGCTATGCCCATCCACTTCATTTTCATCTAGAAGCATGACTTTTTCCTCTTAGTTATTTTTAGGCTATTATGTCAGCACCACAAACTTCTTCGTATAATTATTTCTTTTGTTTCATGACCCAGTTTTAATGCTCTAATATGAAAATTGTGCTCTGCTTAAAATATATATAAATGCCAACTACTTCTAGTTTTATTAATTAAATTTATTTCAGTCTTATACAATCCCACCATTGTAACTTATTTCTGTATTTAAGAGTATCTATTTGCCTTGGGGAAAATAAAGTGTTCATCTTACTATTGTTAAAATAATTTTTCATTAAATATTTTGTCATACATTCAAATATATTCTTTCAAACGTATTTTCTTTATTTTCACGACCTCAATGGTGTGAAAATAGTTTATACCATATGTATAATGAATTTTGGAATGCTCCTAGAAAAATATATGTTAATCACCACATTTCTGAACCGTAAATCAAAGCGTTAATGGCAATATTATGTAATTCTTTCTAATATTTGATTGGCATCTTAATATTGGACCCACCAAAGATGTGTGTTTATTTATAATATATTATTTAGTTAATAAAGAGCATATGAGAAATATGGGATCACTGAATTTAGTTCAGGCTCATATAGTTTCTTTGGTTAAAGAGCTGAGTTTGAAGACATGTAGGTGTCTGAAGATTTGGATCTTTTTCTTAATATTTAAGAATTAGATAAATGCTTGGCTTGGGTTAATATTTTGAATCTAATATCTTAGCTTCTCACTGATGAGAGCCATAAGCTTGAAACCGGTCTGGGGATGCGAACCATCATAGATAAAGGCTTCAGGTATTTTCTCTTGTAGCATTTATCATAAAAAAATAAAAAAAATAAGCTTGTGTAGAGCTATTAGCAGACTCTTTATATATTACATATTGGTAATACAAGCTATATAGGTCATGTGACATATGACTGATATTTTACTAATATTATAATTTTGCTATTAGGTCTTTGGCTATATTAAATTGCTAAGCCTACTAAAATATGGGATCACTGAATTTAGTTCAGGCTCATATAGTTTCTTTGGTTTAAGAGCTGAGTTTGAAGACATGTAGGTGTCTGAAGATTTGGATCTTTTTCTTAATATTTAAGAATTAGATAAATGCTTGGCTTGAGTTAATATTTTGAATCTAATGTCCTAGCTACTCACTGATGAAAGCCATAAGCTTGAAACCAGTCTGGGGATGGGGACCATCATAGATAAAGGCTTTAGGTATTTTCTCTTGTAGCATTTATCATAAAAAATAAAATAAATAAGCTTGTTTAGAGCTATTAGCCGGTTCTTTATATATATATATATATATATATATATATATATATAATAAACTTTTTAATTGAGGCAAACAATATATCAAAATTATAATATTTTCAATAGATTCAAACAGAAAGTGATGTCCAATTATTGGAATGTAAGATAGTGTTTCTGAAAAACTAGAGAGCCAAAATCTATAAACAGATGATATTTCTAACCTTAAAAACATAGAAAATGCTTCAAATTTGAAAGAGATCATTAAAAAGATAACTGATAGTTACTAAGAATTGCAAGAAAGAAATATACAAAAGAGAAGCATTTAACAAGTAAATTTTCAATTGAGACACAATAATATATGAATGAAAGAATTAATATAGAAATATTTAAAACTGATATTAATAAGAATTGGATATCTGGTATTTTTCAAAATAGTAATGAAAGGGTTAATAATCATATAAAATATGCTTGAGAATTAATAAGGAAAGTAATAGAAGTGAATAAAAATTCCAAAACTATTAACCAATACCTTGCTACTGGAACGAAAATTATTTCAGAAATAAAAAGAAATGACAAAACTATTACTAAAGAGACGGATAATATCATAAAAAATCTTGAAAAATTGTGTAAACAGTTATGTAATAATAAAGAATAAGAAACAAAGTAACTTCTACAAATACACTATCTTATGAATTACCAAGATATTTTAAATCAAGATGTGAAACAATAAACTTAATCCATGAATAAAGTTTTAGAAAGTAATGAAATTATTATTAATATCTTAATATATTAAACAATAAATTAATTTGTTAAATTAAAAATTTATTATTTAAAATATGTATTTATTATGAAATCAACCTAATTTTTGTTAAAATTTTTTATTTGTAATCTGAATCGTAATTAAATATATATATATTATAAAAAGCAGATATAAAAATATAAAAATTGTTGAAAGGATTATATATTTAATTAAAATCTAAATGTTAATATTTAACCAAATAATAGAAAAAATATTGTATTGATATTTTAAAAAATGATAAATACTTTAGAAATATAGACTTACCACTCTTTTGCCATCTCTATATAAAATGTTTACTCACAATTCTAACTGTTCTGTTGTTTTGACCTTTGTTAACCAAAAAGATGAAATAAATATGAAAGTGATTTAAGCACAATGGATCATGTCCAAGTAATAAAAAAAGTTATATAAAAATTAATGAATATATACTGTCATTATACTGTGAATTTATAGATTATGAAAGACCGTTTGATTTTATGTGCATTTCAACTGTGATCAGAGCTTTGGATCAACATGATTTAAAGTTAGAAAATTCTCATTTTCTAAAAAAATATTTGTCCAGAATGAATAATAGTGATTAGATTATGTGGTAACATTAAGTTAATTAACGTTGATAAAATAATAATAATTAAATAAACTTTATTGTTCAGAAGTTTAAAAAAAGGTAGAATATCCACAGTCACAGATTAGGATTAATATGTGGCCCTTATGCATCAGACAATACCACTCTCCCACTGCACCAAAGCATAGTAAGAATTAACAGTGATATGGCTGCATGATAGAGTGATTTCATATCTCTAAAATATTTTACATGAGCTTTATATTTCTTTTCTGAATTAAAAAAGGAAGTTAAAGGAATAAAAGTAAATGAAGATTTATTTATGTCATATAGATTTTGTAGATGATGTGGATGTTATTAGAAATAATGTTTCAGATCTTCAGAAAATATTGCAAGAGTTAAATGACATTAAGAATGTAGAACTAAAGATAAGTACTAAAACAAAAAGGAAAAAAAAAAACTAGAACAATATTTTATAATTTTTTTTCAGAAAAAAAAAAGAATGACAATGATGAATTAGGAAAAATAAAAATTATAAAACTATTAATTAGATTATTCACTTGCTAACGAGAAAATTATTATTAATATTTTTATATGTTAGGAATAGTCAACCATGTATTTTTGATTATTATTCTTTTATAAGATTCATCTGGTCAAGGTTTAAAAGGTCTATTTTATTTTCAGTTGAAAAATCAAAGCTAATATTAAACAAAAGCCATTTGAAAGACATAAAAGTGTGTAAATAAGAGTTCAGATTGAAATATATCTAAATTCCTGATTGAAAAAAATAGCACCACTATTAGTGAGAATTCGTTATATAACTCAGAGATATGTGAAAATTTGAAACTTTTTAAAACATGTATGCACTTGGATGCAATAAAAATTGCTCAAATTTATTTGCATTTTTTAAATATCTTCTTTATAATAAATTTAATCTTTGCTTGCCATTATAATAAAGATAAAGGTGTAATATATATATATTATACTGGTCGATTTTGTATGTTCATATAACAAGATCTTGAATCTAGGCAAAAGTACCTAAAGTCCAATCATGCATGAGATACACAAATCAGGGACACTCATGACCTTTGCCCTATTTATCTATTTTTGCAGATATACCAACTTCTGAGCAATAATCCCAATGTTACCCAATCTATCTTTATCTTTCTCGACCAGCATCGCAAAGCAGAGAAACAAAGAGACTCTACTTGGAAATGGACACTACATTAAAGCCCTTATCATAATAATAATCACAAGGTTTAATATCTCTAAAAGATTATAACTTTTCACATTATTTACATATAATATTAACGGGATCTCATCATCTAGTCATAGTGAGAATAGTCTATTTAATCAAAATATATATTTATTAAAGAAAAAACCCAATGATTTCAAAGATTTAATTATAATATTTCTACTTTAATAATGTAATTAAAACAAAATATTAATAAGTTGAGTACAATAATTCTCCCATTGATTGTCATTAGCGTCTTTACATTTTATTTATGAACAGAAAACTTTCTTTTGTACAATTTAAGAAATCATAGTTATATTCATTGGTGTGTTATTTTAGTGCAGGCCAATTTTTATGCCAAGAACTGACTGATTATATTATAAAAATATGATTTGAATAGTACTATAATATTAGATTTAAGATTCTTTGATCTATCTCTATCAAGAAATGGAAGCACTTGATCAAATTTAACTAATAAGTATTATTTAGTTTTATTATAAATTTATGTAATTATTACTAACATTAATAACTGGAATAATTAATATCAGTTTATGCTGAGCAAAAAATGTGTGTGGGAGCGTTCATTTGAAATTGATAAACTGTGTCACAAAATGGAACAAACATGAAAACATTAATAACTGATAAAAAAAATCTGTTTAGTAAGATGACAACATTATGGCTGATGGATATTCATAGGTTTGTATTTAAAATTAAAATAAAGAGTGGTGTGAGAATGATGGCATATTTATCTGTGACCCAGTCTTGGATCCTAAAGGTGCTTCATATTTTACATTGAAAAAATAATGTACAATTTCTTTCTGCATCTTAAGCAGAATTGGCTCACTGAACAAAAAAATGATCCAGTGGGAGAGGCTATGGGCTGGCTGTCCCAGAGTGATACCATGCAGAGCTATCTCACATAGTGAAGAAAATCCCAAGGAGGATTCATAGCCTTGTTTTCAGATCTGGATATGACAAAATGGGGTTTGGCTTTTCAATATGCCCGATGGGATGCAATACAAATATATAAAAATAAATGAAGGAACCTGTATGCATGCAATGCTTGAAACAACATATATAAAACTTTTAATAAAATTACTTAACTAATACCTATTTATTTGGAATATCGGGCATAATGGTATGACCAAATTACTAAACAGTGTTGGATAACAACTAAAATGATAGAAATATTAATCTTCCTTGACTTAAGAATCCCCTTCCCCTATTACATTAACTTATATATATATATATATATTGTAATGGAATGTACTTGCTGCATTCCATTTAAATTGAAGAAAGAAGGCCCCATGTTGGGCACCAAATATAATGGAATGTATCTTTATATGATCTCAAATGAAAATAAACATATGAACTTTTGCAACAATAATCATTAGTTAACCAAGCCCCTAACTTTGATACACAAATGTAATGAATAATTAAATGAGCATATTATGCTGACCACGTTGTGGCGTCCAA
Source organism: Epiperipatus broadwayi (assembly GCA_028023455.1). Taxonomy (NCBI): domain Eukaryota; kingdom Metazoa; phylum Onychophora; class Udeonychophora; order Euonychophora; family Peripatidae; genus Epiperipatus; species Epiperipatus broadwayi. The sequence continues at coordinate 91,909 of JAQFVV010000745.1, read as the reverse complement.
ATGTAATGGAACATACTTTTACTCCATTATACCAATCATCAGTTAACTGGGACCAACAGTTTGTGGTGCCAAATGTAATGGACAATATATCATATAAACATATTATACCTCAAATGTAATGGAACATTAATATATGAGAAGAAAATAATGCTTCAAACATTGGATGATAAACGTAATGGAATATATATAATCTAAATGAATCCAATTGTTGAGAAAGCCTAATATAATAAATTGTATAATTTAAATGAAGAAAAACAAAATTATCCCAGTTATATTTAAATAAATTGTTTATATGCCCTTCCAACTAGCTATACATGAAATAAATTTAAAATCATATAGAGCAATGAGATCTATCATTATAATTTATTTTCAAGGTTGATATGACTAACTAATCAGATATATGTATCAGAAACAAAGGGAATTCTATTAAACCCAATATACACATCTATTATGTAAATTTATGTATATCTAAACATATCAATGAATAATAATATGTGTAAGTGGCCTAAAGACTAAACAATAAGTGAAATATGAAGTTATCCTCTATTAAATTGTGAATTCAATTAATTTCATAATGACTCTGGATTAAAAGAAAAATAAGAATAAAATATTAATACTCTTTCAAATAAATTACAAAGGCATTACTTATAAAACAAATAGTACATCCTTTATTTTTATATTATGGTTTAATTTTAGGTAATATCAATGTTTTAAATACAAACCCAAATAATAAATATACATATATACTTGCAATAAGTATATATATTAAATAGATAAAGACATATCTGTGCTTAACAAGTAGGTATTAATATAAATACAAATCCATATTTATATTTTTCAGATATTCAAAATAAAAAAAAAATAAAAAATATTATATACAGCAAATATATATAAATTATTGTTTTGGTCTGCATAAGAATTATTATATGAAGTTAAAAAAAATGGAAATACATAAATTAATAATAAAACAATTTTTATAATAAAAATTTGCGAATATAAATTTACTTATTAAAATATACATAACAACTCATATGCAACCCAAACTTATAAGCCATACTTTAAGATTTTAAATTACTTAAGTGTTAATTTTGACACCTGTTAAACGTTTATTGCTGTTAGAAAACAAGACGCTTGAATTGAATATTTATAAAACGTTATATTTTTATAATGAAAAATAAAAATAAACAAAAATATCGATTTCAAAAATATATTTATGTATCATTTATACATATAAAATTATTTACTACCTTTCAAAGTTTAATTATTTATTCTTCTTTCAAAAGTCAACTTATTCCATTGTTTTATTCCTTTATCCATTTAATATTAGAATGCATTCTAGTTAAAGTGAAGAAACTATCACGTTAGAGAAAATTGTCAATTCTTGGATGTATGTATATTTTTATCCTTCTAAAATTTCTTTCCTTGAAAAACAAATAAATAAATTGAAATGTTGAATCCAATATATTAATTCTAGTTACCTCCAGATTATTATTAGATTGACCATTATAAATTCCAGATAGCTATATCAAATTTTGGCTTCAAACGCGATGAAATTCATGTGTTAAAATTTTCTTAGTTTTTCTTTTTAAACTGCCTTGGAATAAATGAAAGAAAATGGTGCAGCCTCTTGGCTGCGATATATCTCTATTAGCCTGTCATGATTTATGTATTTACCATAGAAATCTAACTTATTCCAATATTCTTAAGAATGGTAATTTCAAAGAAAAAAAAAAAAACAAATTTTTATCCTTCAGTTGGTTTTATTACTATCTTAATAATAATGGTTTCTTTTTGTTGTTGCTGTTGTTGTTCCACATGCTAGAAAATGCTGTTTTAAAACCATTGTTACACATGTTTTATTTTAAACAATTAACATTAAAAAAAATAAAATATCAAGCATATATATAAAAAATATTAAATTGAAAATTTATTTGACAGCTTTAAAAATATATATTTACATAAATAATAATATTGCATTTTTTTAATAATCACTGCAAATAAAATAATTTTTTTATATAATCAACAATTTATATGTCTTTATTTATTTATAATAATTAAATATTCATAACGATGTACCATCAACATATAAATAAAATAATAACTTCAAACAATAACTATACCTAATAACCATAAACAATAATAATACTTCATATATAAACATCAACTCAAAGAGGTTTTTTTTTTTTTATAACAAGTGATAATTTTTAAAATATAGATAGACTTATCGATATTTACAATACTCCCTAATCCACCAAAAAAAAATGTCTTTGCAAATAACTAATTAATTATGAGATATCGAAAAACTTCTCAAATTTGTAATCTTTCTAAGGACTAACATGGTTTAAAGAATATTATTTTTCTTATTAATAACCATATTCATTTATTTATATCTATCTTTCAGATCATCTAGATATTTGTCCAAGTTTTCTTTAAAAAAAAATAATAATCAAAAGTGCCTTTTTAATTCTTCTTGAAAAGAATTTCCAGTATGTTGAATTCTGTGAAGAAATTTGCTTTAATTTACAAGATTTTTATATAACGTTTTCGTATAATTCAATTGTCTTTGAATAATTTTGAGATCAGCATCTAAAGATTATGCTATGAACTCCTTAGATTCTGCATCTATATCCTTTACATAAATAGTAACTTGATCATAAGCGCTAACATAATTCTTAACTTTATCAATAACAGTTGCTATTTTATCAGATAATCTTACTTTTCCTTTGACTATCTTTATAAACATCATCAACTTGAGTAAGTCTTTATTTTACTTCACTTGTTCTATGTTCAATTAAAAACAATTCTCTGGGCAATTTTGAATGGTATTCATTCAATTTTTCCAAATAATCCTTTAAAAATTGCAAATCAGATTGATGTGATACAACTTCTACAATTAAAGTATTCTTGAAAATCATTTTGTTTTACACTGTTAATATTATCCTGTTCTATACTAATTCTTTTCAGTTTGACTTTAGGTTTATTTAAATCTCTTTCCTTAGCTATATTTTATCAAAGAAAATCTTTATGAATCACATCCTCACTTCTTATTTTTAGTTTAATTTTGGCTTTTCCAATTTCTTTTTCTTCATCAATCATCCTTCTACCAAGATTCAGATCAAATATCTTTTTACCCATTCTTCTAAATTTAACTTTTGCTTTACCTACATCTCTTTCTTTGTCAATATTCTCTCTAAGAAAATCAATATCATTTATCATTCCTTCTATAACTTTAAGTCTAACTTTGGCTTTTCCAATATCTTTTATAAAATCTATACTTCCTTTAAGATAATTTATTTTAAATTTCTTTCTACTCAACTCTTTGAATTTTACTTTAGTTTTACATACTTTCATTCTTCTAATACAAATTTTATAAATTCTATAAGTAAAAACTGTTGATATAAGTTTTATATTAAAATATTAATTAAACTATTAACTAATCATAATGTATGGGCCGAAGACTTCTAGCATTATAGGTTCCCCTCGAACCATCATGCATATGAACCACATAAGCATTTGTTCCAACCTTTTTGTCAATCCAATATGGTCCCTCATAAATATTAAAAAAATTCTTGAATTTGTGGTCTTGTGGATTACTAACATGAGGTGTACGAACTAATACCATATCTCCTTCCTTGAACTGACTAGGATGCTGTGGACCTTGTAATCCCTGTTCGTTTTCCATTTTTATCATATTTTCTTTAGCTTTGATGACATCATCATTGTGATCTGGCTCCTCTAATATAACAGGCAATAAGGTTTTAATTACACTTGGCTCTTCCTTTCCAAAATGCAACCGCATAGGTGTAAAACCTGTAGATTCATTTCTAGTCATGTTAATGTACAACAATATCTGCTATAATTGGTTTACCCAACCATGATAATTTCCTTCAAGATATACCCTAAATAACCAACTTAATTCTCTCATAACCCTCTCACATGGGTTAGATTGAGGGTTACGAATAGAGATTAGTACAGGTTTAATGTTTTGCATACATAACCAATTTTTCCATTCTACTGACATAAATGAAGTGGCATGATCGGTCAAAATTGACTCTGGTTTTCCAACTATTGGAAATTGATATTTTATTATTATTATTTTTTTTAATGTTAATTATTTAAAATAAAACATGTGTAACAATGGTTTTAAAACAGCATTTTCTTGCACATGGAACAACAACAGCAACAAAAAAAAAGAAGCCATTATTATTAAGATAGTAATAAAACCAACTGAAGGATAAAAATTTGTTGTATTTTTTTTTTCTTTGAAATTACCATTCTTAAGAATATTGGAATAAGATAGATTTCTATGGTAAATACATAAATCATGACAGGCTAATAGAGATATATCACAGCCAAGAGGCTGCACCATTTTCTTTCATTTATTCCAAGGCAGTTTAAAAAGAAAAACTAAGAAAATTTTAACACATGAATTTCATCGCGTTTGAAGCCGAAATTTGATATAGCTATCTGGAATTTATAATGGTCAATCTAATAATAATCTGGAGGTAACTAGAATTAATATATTGGATTCAACATTTCAATTTATTTATTTGTTTTTCAAGGAAAGAAATTTTAGAAGGATAAAAATATACATACATCCAAGAATTGACAATTTTCTCTAACGTGATAGTTTCTTCACTTTAACTAGAATGCATTCTAATATTAAATGGATAAAGGAATAAAACAATGGAATAAGTTGACTTTTGAAAGAAGAATAAATAAGTAAACTTTGAAAGGTAGTAAATAATTTTATATGTATAAATGATATATAAATATATTTTTGAGATCGATATATTTGTTTATTTTTATTTTTCATTATAAAAATATAACGTTTTATAAATATTCAATTCAAGCGTCTTGTTTTCTAACAGCAATAAACGTTTAACAGATGTCAAAATTAACACTTAAGTAATTTAAAATCTTAAAGTATGGCTTATAAGTTTGGGTTGCATATGAGTTGTTATGTATATTTTAATAAGTAAATTTATATTCGCAAATTTTTATTATAAAAATTGTTTTATTATTAATTTATGTATTTCCATTTTTTTTAACTTCATATAATAATTCTTATGCAGACCAAAACAATAATTTATATATATTTGCTGTATATAATATTTTTTATTTTTTTTTTATTTTGAATATCTGAAAAATATAAATATGGATTTGTATTTATATTAATACCTACTTGTTAAGCACAGATATGTCTTTATCTATTTAATATATATACTTATTGCAAGTATATATGTATATTTATTATTTGTGTTTGTATTTAAAACATTGATATTACCTAAAATTAAACCATAATATAAAAATAAAGGATGTACTATTTGTTTTATAAGTAATGCCTTTGTAATTTATTTGAAAGAGTATTAATATTTTATTCTTATTTTTCTTTTAATGCCAGAGTCATTATGAAATTAATTGAATTCACAATTTAATAGAGGATAACTTCATATTTCACTTATTGTTTAGTCTTTAGGCCACTTACACATATTATTATTCATTGATATGTTTAGATATACATAAATTTACATAATAGATGTGTATATTGGATTTAATAGAATTCCCTTTGTTTCTGATATATATATATATATATATATATATATTTGATTAGTTAGTCATATCAACCTTGAAAATAAATTATAATGATATATCTCATTGCTCTATATGATTTTAAATTTATTTCATGTATAGCTAGTTGGAAGGGCATATAAACAATTTATTTAAATATAACTGGGATAATTTTGTTTTTCTTCATTTAAATTATACAATTTATTATATTAGGCTTTCTCAACAATTGGATTCATTTAGATTATATATATTCCATTACGTTTATCATCCAATGTTTGAAGCATTATTTTCTTCTCATATATTAATGTTCCATTACATTTGAGGTATAATATGTTTATATGATATATTGTCCATTACATTTGGCACCAAAAACTGTTGGTCCCAGTTAACTGATGATTGGTATAATGGAGTAAAAGTATGTTCCATTACATTTGGACGCCACAATGTGGTCAGCATAATATGTTCGTTTAATTATTCATTACATTTGGTGTATTAAAGTTAGGGGCTTGGTTAACTAATGATTATTGTTGCAAAAGTTCATATGTTTATTTTCATTTGAGATCATATAAAGATACATTCCATTATAATATATATATATATTATAATCTTTAAGTGTCCATATATATTCAATGGATCATTAGTAAGAATGGATTTCCATTCTTGCTATTAAAAGGTGTGAAGGTTGCCTTGACAGCAGTTAGAAATATTGGTTGCTATATTTACTGAGAATGTTTAGGTGGTTACTAGTTGGAAACTCAATTAGTATATATATATATATATATATATATATATATATATATATATATATATATATATATATATATATATATATATACACTTCCCACAAACATTAAAACAAAAGGTGAAGCTTCGATTATAAGTGCTTTTAAAATATACTACAAATAATCATATATAATGTTAGGTGCTGGTTATTGAAATTTATTTCATTGAATAAAATATTTAATTTTAAATAAACATATTTTATGATTTTAGAAATAGCACTATTATTTTTAAATTATGAAAAACATTTCTTAGAATTATTTAATTAGAAAGGAAGATTTCTGCTCTGCTATTTGATTATCACATTAAAACATAATTCACTGGGTTTCTACCAAGCTGGCAAGTGTCCTTGATAATGAAAATAATAAAATATATTTTTAACTAGTAATTAATTAACCTCCCTATGAAAAGAGAGGGGGGGGTAAGAAAGAGTGTGAACTTTCTTGCAAGTTTAGGAGGTTATCAGTATATTAATTTAAAATTATAAAATATAAAATATAGCAATAAGTTATCATAAAATATTGTTGCCACACCAAACTGGAATAAGAAAATATTATTATATCATTGAGTCTTAATGATAGAAAAGACATTATTAAAGAGTTTATATAGAGAGTTGAATACATATGAAAATTAGGTAAGAAAATTACAAGTTATTTTAATTAATATTTGATTTCTGATCAAGATCAGCTAGAATTATTATCTTACATTAAGGAAGTTATTATTTGAAAACATTTAGATTAATGTTTAAAATGAAAAAGGTTTATGGATCTTAGGTAGTGGCATAAATTCATTACCTTAACCATTAATAGTGGTCCTTGGTGAATTGCAGCATCCATAAGGTTTTGTATATTATATCTAGTTTATAATTCTTGTTTGTCAGGCAGGTAAAATTTCCATTATTCATCTTTCAAGTACATTATTATAGTTCATGGGTATACAGGTCCAGAATGATATCTTTGCAAAAGATGGCATTAGAATGGTAGGAAAATGTAGATTTTTTTCTACTTATGACAGATTGATTTGAAAATTTGACTGGCATTGGAGTAAGTTGGCCATTGCTCTTCAAAAAAAGATGTTCTCCCTTCTGCATTCGAATTTAACCTATTTATACATTTGTTAAACTTGTTATGGAAGCACCTGTGACAGTTTACATGCCATGATCATCTGCAATTTGCAAACCAGATGCATGCTTTTGTTTTAATAAGTCAGAAACAATACAACTCAGCCAAAAATTCCTCAAAGGATTGTTTTAAAATCTAATCTTAGATTTTAAAACCAAATTAAAATGGACAAATTTTTCCACTAATGGGTAGTACACCTTTACCTCCCTTATTGATGGCAATTGGTTCTCCAAAACTCATCGTTAAGCAAGAGTATTGTATACAGAATACATATTTATAATGGGGGTCTATGGGAAAAAAATTGGTCAATTACTAAAGCTAAAAAATTACACTAACTTAGAAATAAAGTACATATTAAAAAATATTCATTAACAGTTATTTTAAATGCAATCTGTTTTTCTTTTTAAATTCAATGTCCACATTTTAAAATGTTTTTTTATTTGATTTGAAACCACTTGAGTATAAACAACATTTTTAATGAAGTTACAAAATCAATACCTATTTTTACATAATTACCAGGTGTTCTAAAAATAATATACAGTAATTAAGGTTTTCCTGAAAGTTTGTGATGATGGGATTTTAGCTGTACTGTGCTGTATTTATATATTGGACTATTTCATCATCTAATATAAGTGTTGAATGTCTTTAAAAAAATTAACTTTATTTAAATAATCCAAGTACTGTACATTATATTCAAGTAAAGTTTAATTTTTCTAAAGACATTCAACACTTATATGTACAGTATAGTATTATAGATTCATTAATTATATATATTTTAAGTTTATACATTCTAAAGATCGTTATAGTGAATAATGGATTGTAAATTGAAGTAGTGGATACAAATTGATGATGATCACTATTGTGAAATATCACTAAGTAGCCAATCGCTAAGTGAGGTTTAGGTGTATATTATGTTTCTAAAATTATATTTCTAACTTTGCTAATGGTTTTTATGCTAATGACTTTAATTGTGTTCAAGAATATTTAGCAGGATTGCTCAGCTTTTTTGACAACCAAATAAATAATATTTTAAATATATTTTTAAATATAGGATATAACATCCATATAATTATTATTTTATAAGTATTCCCCCATCACCCATTATGTATACATATTCTTTACACACATATATGACTAAGTTATATAAAATATTTATTTATTTAAGATATTTAAAATATTTGTAAATATCTTCATCATGGTTATTTTTTAAAAAAAAATCAAACAATTTCGGTTAGATAAGTGCATACATTAGCATAAAAATGGGCTTTGAATTTGGTTTGGTGATAAGAGATTGGATAGGGCTGTAAAGCACAATCTGAATCTCAGATTGACCACTTCAATATAATCCTTAAGAACATGTATATTTTCTATACTACCCTTAATATAATTAGAAGGAACTTAAACTCAGAATTTCAATCTCCCTACAGCTATCCATTCCATCTTATACAACAAATACACATAAGCACATACAGGATAAAAAAATAAATGATTTCCAATATACATTATTCATGCCGAATCAGCATTCATCATTTGGTCCAGATCACCATCTCCCACACATATATACAATCAGTTGTCAGTTTATATTAAGATAGAAAATGTTTATACTTTAATGACAAGCTTCAATCTTCATGACCCTTCAACATTTTGGCCATCCATTCCATTAATATCTTATATGTGAGGGGTCAGAGTCACTTAATGTCAACATGAATATGACAGTAATATTGACACTAGCAAAGGCTTTGAAAGTTCTATTATCAGAGTTTTCAATGAAATAAATAACTGAAAAATTAGAGAATGGTGAGATTGAAGCTTGTTCATTAAGTTTGAAGATTTTCTGTCTTAATATAAACTGTGCATTGATTGTATATATGTGTGGAAGATGATGATCTAGAGCAACTGATGATTGCTGTTTCAGCACAATATATATAGCGTAAATATATCTCCAGTGTGTATATATATGTATATATATATATATATATATATATATATATATATACACTGGAGATTATTTATCTTTTTCACATGTATATGGGGATGTGAATCAACTGTATTCTGATAAAATGAATAGTTGTAGGGAGATTGAAAGTCTAACTCTCTTTATATATATATATATATATATATATATATATATATATATATATATATATATATATATATATATATATATATTATAATAATCAAAAAATAAAGTCATATATCACATGTTGTGTTTTAAGCTTGTAATATACAGAGTACACTAATAGCTCTAACAAGCTTTTTATCAATAAGTGCCACAAAAGAAAGCATTTAAAAAATCTCTATCTAGAATTATCCCTATCTCCAGACTAGTTTTGAGTTGTTGGCTGTCCTCAGTGACACACTAGGATATTCAGATACTAGATCTAAAATACGAACTCAAGGTCAGAAATTATCTAATACTTAACTATTAGGTAGAAAATCTGAAAATTTCATACACCTATATATCTTCAAATCTAGATATCTTACTTAAATAACTATATGGGTCTGAAAACAGTTCAGCACGACCATTTTCTAATTAGTAGTTAAGTATTAGATAAGTACTGGCCTTGAGTTGGTATTTTAGATCTAGTATCTGACTAATATAGCACCTCACTGAGAAGAGCCAACAGCTCAAAACTGGTTTGGGATTAGGGATAATTCTAGATATTTTTAAAAAGGTTTTTCTTGTGGTACTTATTGATAAAAAGCTTATTATAACTATTAGCACACTATCTATATTACATATATATATATATATGTCCAAAAGATGGCGCTATACCAAAACCGCCGAACAAGTGTAAGATTTGTTTTACATAAACGAAAAAAGAGTCAGAAATTAACTACCTCTTTCATTTGCTCACCCCCAGATCAGCTGATTTCAAGCTAGTTTGCTATCCTCAGTGGGGGATAGAGTACAGAAACTAGATCTAAAACACTGACTCTCAAGTGTTTATGCAAAACGTTTCTATCAGATTGCAAGCGTGAATTTTTCAGACCGGTAAAGTCTTCAAACCCAGCCTAGCAAGCTAGATATTTATATGGGTCTGATCTCAGTTCAGAATCACCATATAATCAAAGTCTCTCAATATATATCATTGCAAGAAAACTCTAAAGGTACATTTATATATATATATATATATATATATATATATATATATATATATATATATATATATATATATATTCACCATGAATGAGTCATGAATTTATATGTAGTCTTTTAATATATTGCCATAAATATTTGCCATAAATATTTGCTATTGTGTGGTAGGTCAGACTTACTGTATCACTACTTGTGTTTAAATTTTGATTAAACTTAAATTTTTTTAGCAGCACTTGGATTAACATATATCTTTTGTGCTTCTTCAATATTTAAGATATTATATGTTTGAAGTACTTAGGAAAATAATTTTATGTTTAGATTTATTATTTGTTATGCTTTTAATTGCAGTTGCAAATAAATTGTGTATAATCCAATATACTGTTTGAGAAAAATATTTTGCATCCATGAGTAATTAACTATAATATCTAGCAAACTTGAAAAAGAATCTCATTTAAGCCTTATATATTTGTATCCTATTTTGATACTTGTTATTATAATTCCATTCAAATACATGTATGTAGGTTGTGTGCATACAAACATATATACAAGAATGTGCATGCATATTTTTTGACACATTGATGTGGATTTGGAATTTAATAAAATATTTAGTAAATCACAAAGTTGAAAGATATGATGATGGTTTATTGAAATATATTTCACATAATAAATACCATTTTGTCAAGCATTGGTAGTCAAGTGGTCAGCATAGCTGCCTTACAAGCAGTTGTCCCGGGTTTGCAGGTTCGCTTCCTGGCTGATGTTTTGACACATGGAAAAATAAATACCATTAACATGATAATTATTATATGTTATCATTAATGATGATTTGTTAATCACATTTATGTTATCAAGTGATTTTTTTTAATTATTATTATTTTTCAAAAATTAGTGAAATTTTATTACATGGTTTTTCAATTCAATATTTACTTGATCAACAATCGATACATAATTTAAATTTTTTTAAAATAATTTTTCTAAACTATATATTTTATTTAACTGCTGTAAATAAATGTATATTTGCATATTTATTCCGATTCCATCTTATTGTTTGATTTTATTTATTTTTTATCATTGCTTTATGAGCTTCACTTGCTTAATGAAGTAATACTTTGAATTATTTCAAATAGCATGATGACTGAAATCCAAACTTGGTTCTATATTATTTAAATTCTTTGATGAATGATATCCATGCTATGACCATGTTGTTGAGTAATTAGTGTGAGTAGAATGTTAGATTGATGGTAAGATTGATTTTATTATATGTTATCCCCCTGCTCTTGAAAAAATTCTCTTCAAATCAATAATTATTTTAAATATTTTGTAGTTTATTTTATTAATTATCAAGATTTGTTAATAATCTTTATGAAACAAGTTTAACATTGTGTAAATGTTTTTTTATGCAGAAAGATTAATGGTGGAGAAACAATAAAATATCCATAAATCTCAAAGTTCCAATTACATCTTTTTAAAAATGTTTGATTAATCTATATTATTTTTACTCTATTATAATCCACAATAATAAATATAATGATTTTAAATGATATAATGATTTTTATTACTCATTTAAATTTGGACAAAAAATGAGATTAGTGAAGTTAAAACAGCTCTTTATAATTTTAAAAAGAGCCAAAAGTTTTGTTGAGATATCTGAAGAAATTTTAAAATATGTAAAGATGATAATAGCTTTAAAATATTGGAATTTTTAAGGAATATATGGGTTTATAAAGCAGGGATGCCTGCTCTAAAAATGTTTCTATTATTCCAATATTTAAAAACAGAGAAAATACACAAAGATTAACAATTATTATGAAATATAATTGTGATTCACTACATTGAATGTATTTTCAAGAATTTCATTAAATAGGTGGCTTGCAGTTATAGATGAATTTAATCAAAACCTCACTGTGTTTTAAAGAACCAAGAAGCACTATAGATATGGTTTGTACCTCAAAACAAATGCAAAAAAGTGTTTGGAACAAAAGAATGATTTATTTATTGCTTTTATTAATTTGGACAATATATTTGGTTCAATTACTCATACAGGTCTATGACATTGTTTAAATTTAGTTAATTGTCCTGAAAGAAGTTTATTCACATTATATAATTTTTATAGGATGAAATGAGAGGAAGCTTATTTTAGATGGAAAATTTGAAACATTTAAAATAAAAACTGATGCCAAACAAAGATGTATACTAACTCCAACTTTGTTCTCAATTTTTACAACAGTAGCTTTTGAAACTGTTTGTAAGTGACTTAATTTAATGGTGGAAGTTTATTTTAATTTGAATTGAATAAAAGCAGAAAAACTTTTTTGGATTCTTCATTTACAATATGTTGATGATTGTGCTATTTTTGTAGTTCAGAAGATAATTTGTAAAATGTATTTAATGTTTTAACTGCAACATAAATAGACTTGGGTTTAATAATTAATATTCAAAAAGGTCATATCTTTTATGAGTAGTAAAAGAAAAAATATCTTCAGTACTTATCAAATCGAGAATGTGAGACAATTTACATATCTTGATAGCTTTTTAAATAGAAATGAACTTAGATGTTGAAGTGCAATGCAGATGCTGATGTGAGTCTTTAACATTAAAAGATAAATTACTTTATCGTAATAAAATAATTATTGCAATTAAGTTTCCTGTATATGAAATTGTTATTTTAGCTTTTTTTTTTATATGTCAAAGCGTTGATCGGAAGCGATACCCAAAGCCAGCTGCTTGGAAGGCAGCAGCTATGCTAACCGCTAGGCCATGAGATTTGGATACCAATTGTTGTAACACAAATGTTTTTCAAAATTTTCTTTTAAGAATGCTGTAAAATTCAAAAACATAACTTAAAGATCATAATACCAATTAATATTTTATTCAAAACATTTAATGTGACGCTACTGTAAAATAATTACTTTGTTGAAATGGATAAATAAAATTAATGAACAACTCAAATTTTAATAAAAATATTTTATAGTTGGATTAGATATGCGAGATGAGAAATACAAAATTTTTAAACATTATTTCATAATGAACTTTAACATGACTTTCATGAGAATGGTCATTCCCATGTATGTTATCTGAAAGATTTTCTAAAGAAAGTAATATTAATTGTGTTTATTTTGTCTGAGGAGAAAATACTATGGAAGACAACAATTAGTCAGGACATAGAAAACATTTAAAAAAAGTTTACTGCTAAAGTTAAAAGACATTATTGCAAAATAACAATTAAATAAAGTAACGGATCAACTTGTGTTTGTGGTTCATGGATTGGTCTGTATAGTTACCGCAAACTGACATTATTGTTATTCTTTTGTCTTTTCCTTTTTCCTTTTTTGGAACTGGAATAAGCAATATTCATTAGAGAGTTGCTATTATAGTTCCTTATAATATATATATATACACGTTGCTTATAATAATAAAGAAATATATTATTTACTACTACTTATATATATATATGTACACGTTGCGTATAACAATAAAGAAAAATGTTATTTATTACTACTTCCACCTTTTTTAAGAACATTAATTTATTTCATTAACATTCTTAAGTATTAAACGTTGTTTAAGTTACTAGTGATTTGTAGCAACACATTTTAATTTAAAACTCTTCTTTCTCTAAAATAACTTTATAAACTATTGACATCTTGATTTTGTGCTATGTCAAGATTATATCACATCAAAAGTAAAACCAACTAAACCCATTGCTGTTAAAATTTTGATTTGCAGGAACAGATAATTACTTTTTGAGAAGACAAAACTGTCACTTGTCTAATTTTTTTTTCAATTTTCGTAATTAGAATAAAACACACTCAAACAATTACTATAAGATTTGAAACAATTTTCGTTGAGTAAATCTAATATATATATATATATATTATTCAATGTTTCAATATAAAAGCTTATGTAAATTTAAAGTATTTAATTAAATTTATAAACTGACATTTTAAAATTTAAATAGCTCTAAACTATTAGGACTAAAACATTTTATATTACAAAAACAGAACAACAAAAACTTATAATAATAATAATAAGTACTACAAAACATCATAGAAGATTACACAGAAAAATTCAAACTTAAAATTAATATCAATAAGTCAGCTGCTTGGACAATTTTTACAGGAAAAATAAACAAAAAAAAATTATCAAGGAAAGCCCAGCAGTTTTCTAGGTTTCCCATTTTATTTGGGAATGAATCAAATGAGAACAAAAATACAAAACAAGCTGAAGGTGGAAGAAGAAAGAATCACAGAATCATTATCCAGATCATATCTATCAATATACACAAAAGTATCACTATTCAATCAACTCATAATGTCAAAAATCAACTACTACTTACCAATAATTAGTTTCACAAAACGATTTATAGCCTCAATTACCTCATTTTGTAGCAAACTACTATGGATCATGAAAGTAGTTGCCATTTCAATAAAACAACTTAACCAACCAACAAAATGGAATGGTCTGGGACTTCACTCAATATCAGTGTTTCAGACACAAAAAACAATAAATCTGCTAATAGCCATAATCAAAAGGTTTCCAGATATTGAACTAATATTGGAAATCACACCCACAATTCGCCACCACCTACAAACAATTATATCTTTACATAGCTTGAAAGCATTGAGGACATCAAAAACAAAGTAACATGGTAAAGCTTTATAAAACTTACATATTGGCAGATTCATGATTTCTTAAACCAAAAACAACCTGAGAATAACCAAATATCTGTTCTGGGAATTAATAATAGCCAATTACTTAAAAAAATTAGGAAATGGTACCTGGAACCAAAATTTTATGATTTTATCATTAAAGTCAATTTAAACACATTACCTACAACTCACTTTATAAGATACATAAGATTCTACCTAAATGTAGATCTCTTGTGAATGCTGTGTCGCAGGAATAAGAAAACACAAGACCATTTCATATATAACTGTTCAGGGCTTGAAAAAGTAAGACAAATGATGGTTGGCAGATATAGGAAAAATGGAACCACAATAGATGAGATACTGCAAACATTCAAAAATAATGGAATATCAACCATAAGGGCAGACACTTTCAGATTGTATGCATTCTAGTGTATCAAATGCACTTTTACACTAGGGAACAATACAAGAAAGCACCATAATACCTATAAAAACAAATTGCAAAAAATAAGGGAAAGAGACAGACTTCTTGCACCACCTGACATCTCTGCAGCTCTTTTTAAAATACAGGCCACCTTGTAATAAAGGACATAACAGAAAAAGGCAAGAGCAAGCATAGAATTCAATGTTTCAAAAACTATACAAGCAAGAAGCAACAAGATGGAACATTGAGAGTCAAATACAGGGAACAAGGCATACCGGGAGATCTGAAATGCAAAGAGACTTTTTCAAACATATAGACTGTAATGGATTAACTATGTAACCCTATGTATAACACAATGTATAACCTACAACCAATGTAACCACTTGTTTTTTTAATAAAGCTACCTTTGAACCTAATAATAATGATAATAATAATAATAATAATAATAATAATAATAATAATAATAATAATAATAATAATAATAATAATAATAATAATAATAATAATAATAATAATAATAATAATAATAATAATAATAATAATAATAATAATAATAATAATAATAATAATAATAATAATAATAATAATAATAATAATAATAATAATAACAACAATAATAATAATAACAACAACAACTTTTATCCAACTTTTTGATAGTTATCGCTAAAAACATGACAATGGCTTCCCATCATTCAAATCCTGTCATTTTTAATGCTACAGTAAAGATTTACCGTCATTTGAAAGGTCATAAAAAGTTCTGTAAGATGCTGCCCTCTCTTGAATTATTTTACGAGTAAAAAAATCAATAAAACTGACATTGAAGGTCTAACAAAAGAAAAAGGCTGTCTTTTCTTGAATCTGATTGGCTGTTAAATTTCGACAAAAAGAACATGGTTGTCAATAACCGAAGAGTTACGATTTCTTTTCTTTCATTTTGAAAATGATAAACGAATGTTTTAGACCATTTTAAAAGGATTTTTTGACAAATTATAAATTATTTTGATAAAATATGCTAAAAATAAAATTATTTTAGAAAAATAGTTAAGACTTTAGCAAAAATTATTTACTTTTCTGAAATGTAAAATTGGGAAAGAAATCACTGACGTCAGCAAAACTTTTTGGTTGGTGAGTAATATTCATTTTAGATTTGCCGCTATCGAATATTTTTATAATTCTAAATAAAAATTTATTTTTGAAATAACTTTCATTCACTTTCATAACCTGACAAATTATTAATATACTTTTTACAAATGAAACTAAAGTGAATATAATGTTAAAAGATGAATATATTTTGACGTTTCAATTTGTGAATTGACACTTGAGTTTGTGAATTGACCAATTAAAAGTTTAGACTTTTACCTCCCTTGGCCAATAAAATAATCAGCAAAAAAGAGGTTATTAAACTTTGAATAACTTCTTAAATATTTATCAAAAGAATTTTGCAGTCAGGCAGATTTTAGACTTATTTTACTTTTTATTTACTTTTATTTAATGAGTTTTTAATACTTGACCTTCTTTTTATTTATGTTATTAGTTATCGTATTTCTCAGAATCTATTTCAATGATTGTTCCATGGAATGTGAGAGTTTGATTCTGGATCAAAGCACAGTTTCCTTACTTTCAGTGCTCAAAATTTTTATAAATTCTAAACAGTAAACCGTTTGATTAGTAATTGTTTTTTTTTCATTCCAAGCATTCAGCACTCTTTTGGTTTTAGAGAACAAAAACACTTTTTTTGAAATATTTTTTTCATTATTAAAAACCGAATATTTTTTGTATGTTAATCAAATTAATGTTATTTTGATATTACTGCTTTTGTAAAAGTTCTGCTTTGAATTATATTACATTCTCTTAGCTATTAAATGCATGAATAGCTGTTATGCTAATCCATTTTTTCCCATTATCAAGTTATATAAATATTCTTATTATAGTTTATGATATAACCATAAAAAGAAAACATTTAGCTAGAGGCAAAATATTGAAAATAAGTGCTACCAATAATTTGTCATTATTGTTACTCAAAAAAACTATAATCATTGGATTATATTATCAACCAAAAATAATTATTGAGTGTCATTATTCCATTAATAACATTGGACACAGTTATTTAACAACAATACAAAATGAACTGAGTTACAAGATTAACAATAATTATTGGTTATAATTATTAAACCTATCTTCAAATAGAAAATATAATATACATGATTTATATTCCATTTTTATATTTTGTTTGCACTATTTCTTTTTCTCTGTTGTTTACTTTACACATATTTTCTATCATTTATTATTAAATTTGTCAAATCTCTGCATTTTAATATTAGGAATCATTTATTCTATCTTCTGTTTATAAAACATCAATTTGATATACATATATTAATTTAATAGAAAGCATTATTAATAAGTGGTTTTAAAATCTAATTAAAATTTCCAGACATGATACTGCCAATATAATAGCAAATTAATATTAGTTTTACAGAAATGAAATATAATAGCACATTATCTGAAGTGCTAAAGGTATGATCTGATTTTAATTAGTACTCAAGTCCTTAAATAAATTTTTAATGAGTTAATTAATCTATAAAAGTTTGAAGATTTGATGTATATCAAACTTCTCATAATTCTGATCTTAAAGAAACTTTCCAATAGTGAGTTATGCATAAATTACTTTAATAATTTAATAGACTTTTACATGATAAAAACATTTATAATAAATGGGAATTACTTAAAATTTTTGTTCACAATATATTCATGGCAAAAATCATCTACAACTAGTTTTGCAAGATTGAAACAGCAGTAGATAATAGGGTATATTTTCGAAGTCACTTTTAACCAAAGTTTGATTCACTTTTGATTGTTACTCAAATTCTTAAATGAATTAATAGCTAGATAATTAAAATATACAACTTTGAGAATTTGAAGTTTAAAGTAGCTTAAACAATGCACTATTGTTTATCACTATTTTAGTTTTGAAAAATTAGTTTTAATTTGTTGTTACCTTGGAAACATCATGGCTAAAAGTTTTGACTAGATTTTAAAATAGAGTTGTCTATTTATTAAAAATGTTTTCATCATATATACATATATTGTAACAGTAAATGATAGAGTAAGGTACTAGTTCAGCAGTATTGTGATGTTGATGGTAGGGTAAGAGAACAGAGTAAGTACAGACATAACCCAATAAAAATGCAAAGAAAGGTTTATCACATTTAAAATCCATTTAATCTAATTACATTTAATACCTTCACAATGTCCCTATTAATGGTAAATAAAATTATGTAAATACACAGAAGTTATATTTTAAATTAATTGAAGTAAGCATTTTATTATAGCATATTAAATCTTTAATATCTTAATCTGACATATTTTTACTAGATACACGTATGTTAAAATGTGTATGAGAGTTTTTCATCATAAAACTATCAGTTGGGTGCCTGGGCTGATGAGATATTCCATAACAACTGTCTATCACTTCTTTTGATTTATTTCTTCAATAGAAAAATACCTTAGTGTTTGTGATAAATGGGACAAAAGCAAATAAATTCCTTATTGTCCAAATATTAATTAAGTATATTCTTAACTAAAAAAAAATGGAGTCAAATTTAATGAAATATTAAAATGTTTATTGCAAAATCAAAAAACAAGAAAAGTTTTATGTTATAATTCACAATAAAATAATAAAGTTCTCTATCCCAGATAATTAAATCCAATTCATACATATTTATGTCAATAGTTACAACATGGATTAGGTGAATTGATAGTATTTGTTTTTCAAAGTTTGCATAAGAAATTATATCTACCTAAGTCTTTGATTTTCAGTCTTCTGAAAGATATGCGTCATTAAAATTATTATATCTAAAAATGAATTATATATTGCAAATAAATATAATGAAACCACATTGCCTTGTGTAAGCATTAAATTTGTATGCATATATAACTTATTGTTACACAAGAATGGTATCTGTTTGAGAAGTTCAATGAGGATATAACCAGTCATTGGTCTTTAAAATATTATCATATTTTAATTATATAATATTTTTCAAGTTATTTGGGATAATGGCAATATCTCTAACTCAGACTATTCCCTTTGTGACTTAAAACTGTGAATACAATCTTTATTTAATAACTAATATAATACTTCAACTAATTACAAAATATATGGTGGAACTTTCTTTTCCTTAAAATCTGCTTAAAATCAAGGTATTTAAGGAAATATAAAACCAGATATTTAATTTTCAGTAAATATGCCATAAACATAGTAAGGAAAATTAAATCCTGTGAAGCAAAAGAACCTGATTTTGTAAATTTAATATATACAACTATTAATGAAGTTAGGAAAATTAATAACCATGGCACCAACATATTAATAAATAAAAGGCATGAAAATCTAAGTTATACTTTTATGCAAACGTGTATCATATATGTACACACAGTTAATTAACTTAAATTGAAATAAATATTCTAGCTATCATAACATATTAATGCATATTAAATGCATTAAAATAATTTAATACATTTACATAGAGTGAATAATATAAGTAGAAAATTTAAATTATGTAAATAAAATAGTTTATAAATAATAAACTACCATGACTTGAATAGTGATTTCTTTTCAAGTTTCTGAGAATTGGGAAATCTTTTTTTAAAACAGCTGTAAAATAATAAATACATTGGAATTTTCTTTGATAATGCAAAATAAATAATTTTTTATTTTTTTCTGGTGATTGATTCCCGGTGATGATTTCCTTCCTGTATATTTGTGGGTATATCAACATACAAATAATATAGATAACCAAAAAAGCATAGAGCTCTTTTGGAAATTGTTTTTTATATCTCAAGTTGCTTAATGAGAAAATAATGAGTAAAAATAATATTTTATGCATATCAAATAAATTAAAGATAGTTAATGGGTAATGACATTAGTGTAAATAAATAAATTTAAGAATTTAAAAATTTTTAAACAAAGTAAAATGTTAGTTTCTGTGGTAATCCTTTGATAATAGGTTTGCAGGTGTTGCATGATGGATGAAAGAAATAGCTAGTATCTTGCCCCAAATCAATTTGTTTACATCATAAAAACATAAAATAATGAATAAATAATGGAATGATAGCATGATCCTTTCTAAGAGCAGTTTTTCTAATTTATAACCTTTTAATAATATCAAGATTTTTTATAGAAATCTTAGAATGAAGTCTAAAATTAAATGGTTCTAAAAAAATTTTCAAACGTGGATTGCTTTTAGAATATATAAATAATTTTTTTTAGAATCATTATTTAAATACTTTACCAATATAAATAATTTTAAATTACACACAACAGTATTATCTCATATACCTAATAATCTGTCTTTTTAAAATGTAATTGTAGTAGATGCTTTGACACTTAAAATGTAATTGTAGTAAGATATTGTACTTCATTCTCCATTATTCTTACAATACTATTGTCTTTAAAATAAAAATGTAAATGAAAATAAACTAAGAATACCAAGATAACTTGGAAACCACCTTTAACTTTTTATTATTATTACATTATATTTATTCATTTCACTAAAGAAATGGTTGTAACCATATTCCATCAATTCATAAATATATACAAGTAAGTAAAGTACATATTTAAAACAAGCCAAAAAAACACATCTGTAATTTTAGCAATCAGAAACTTTTATTTTCAGATGGAAAAAATATTGATGTCACTAATATGAGACTTTTTATTTTAAACTAAACAATATTTTTTCTTGTATATAAACATATTATTAATTTACAGCCTCAATATATAAGGCAGCTAAATATTATATGATTTTTTATTACCTTACTAATTTTAGATGTACATTTTTTTTAAAACTAAAATTTATTAATTCTTATTATATATTTATCAATTTACATATTTTTTTCTAAAATTTTGTATAAACCATTAAAATAATATCTGTTGCAGGTGTATTTTAATTTCTTTAACTATTTTTAAAATTTATTTTAAACTTTTCAAAAATAATTTTTTTTTTGTAAAATGTTGTTATTAATTATATCTTATTTATAACCATGACATATTACAAGTTATGATTATAAAAACTTTTGGTAAAGCAGCTAAATATAGATAAAAATTTCTGTATATCATTATTATACGAAAGTCTTTCAAATAACTTCTCTCTCCTACAAAAAAAAAACACTCAAAAAAGAGTGCAGATAAAACTTTCCAATTTCCAGGGATAAGGATTTGGGTGATTTTTAAAACTTGTGTTATTCTTTGACTAAAAATAGCAAACATCCATTTATAAAACAAAAATAAATTCAAAATGCCTTGTCTTTTGGTTTTAATTCTGATGGTTTATTTTTCTAAATTAATTGCAATTTCAAAATAATTGAAACAAAATAAAATCAGTTATTGCTGAATTAAAATGACTGCTAAAAACAAGTCTATAAACATTAATATTAAATTTTTAAAATAATTAGGAGATTATTTGTTTACTAGAAGATAAAAAAGAGTTTAGTGCAAAATTAGTACGATTTTCTTTATAACAAAAAGATTTAAAGATTTATTTTAAAACATTAACTTCAAAGCTGTTAGATGTTAAAAAACAACTAAATTCCATCAAACGCTATATTCTCTTTTACACCAAATTTATCAAATTTTTTGCAATTAACAAAAGTATTCCAGAATTTTTATACTTAAGTCAGTTTTTGATAAAATTCACACATACATTTTTAATTATTTTTAATTTATAATTACGTAAATTATTTTAATTATTCATGTTCATTGCTTTGAAATTCTACTTTAAGTTACCTTTATTACTATAATCTTGGCTACATTTTTTGCTTATTTCAAAATTGTAATTAATAAAATAAATAAATCGATAACGGAATAATTGTAAATAAATAAATTTACTTCTGGTTGATTCTTAATAAATATATATTTGTTTTATATTGAGATTTTTTTAAATTGTATTTTTAAATCAGTTTTATTATTTTTTTAAAGCATGAAATATGTAAAAAGTTATAAAAACAAAATATAATTTAAAGTCATTATTGAATTTAATTATTTATAGAGTCATTGTATATACAATAAATTCTGGGAATCTGAATATGAAGAAAGATATGATAATTGAATTTCTGTAAAATTGTTTTTTTTTTAATAGAAACTAAATTATATATATATTTTTAATAAAAAAAGAGTTTTAGTATAAGGTTTGAATACTGATATAAGCTACTCTGGCCTGTAAGGCAAGTTTATCTAAGTACATCTTAGAAATCAATATCAAAATTGTTTTTTATATTAAAAAAATTAGCATCAATAATAGAAGAGAAAATTTTAAATGCTTTTAATGAAAATAAAGTATTTGGTACCAGGCTAGATTTTTAGTTCAGCAGTACAGTTTTACATTAGAAACTATTCTGCCACTACATTTTGGCACTGTTCACAATTTTTAAAATTACAAAAATACAGTGGCTATACAAGGATGTCCTTAAAGATATAGCCTAGCATTAGATTGCAAAGAACATTCACCAATTATAGTGATTATTTATTTACATATGGCAATCACCAAATATATTTTAACATATAGTCTTTTTTGGACTTTATTTGAACCAAATGGATACTTAATTAACAAACTAAATTAAACCAAAGATACTCGAGTATGGTTATAAACTTTTATTATATTAATTTTTCAATCAAGACTTTTCCAATCATCTTTGTTGAAACATTCAAGACTGACTCAAATCTTTTGATAAAAGACAAATACAAACTTAATTTTAATTCCATTTCTTTTTTATTTGAAATACTACTTATTATAACATTTTATAGCTTTTCTAAGGCAACACACAATTCACACATCTATGAATAACATGACCCAGGGTTATTTTGGAGACCTGTCTAAATAGGTGTGACTTAGTCAACATACAGTTAATAATAGGACTTTATTAAGTGCCAATTTAATTCCCCAACTTTCTACATTATATCATTAAATTCTAACTTTAAGTGATGGCGTGTCTGTTGTTTGCTTACAGCCATCAGGGCATCTTTTTTTATATACACCAGGTTCTGACATAAGGTTTCTCTGTTGCTTATTGTTGGAACATATAATAGAAGTACCCCCCCTTCCAACCTCCTCCACTTGTCTTTTAAGATTGAGCAGAACATATTGAGGAAAGTAATCTGATATTTTAATTTAACAAAAAAAAATGCATAAAAATATACACAAATAATAATAAATACATTTTAAGACATCTATCACCATACCTCCAATTTCAATTAAGTTAAAATAAACAAACATTCCCCTTAATAGTCCCCACACTCTATTGTTGAAACATTTTAAACAGTTACTGAAGTCTAGATCTATTATGTCAACATAATCGATCTAGTAGTATAACTTTCTCCAGATGGTTAAAGTTCTCATATGAGTTTTTTTTGAGATGAATGACATAAATCCTCCAATGTTCCATTGGGTTTTGTTTGATTTTCTTGGCTAGCTCTGCACATCTCTATGTCTTTTGGTTAATGTTCACACAAGTAGCTTCAGGTGATAAAAGGAGATTTAATTCCCTGAGGAGAAAGTCTTGATGTCCCTTAGCTGGAAACATTTTCTCAGTGCTGTAATTTATATTTTAATTTCTCTTCATGAGTACAAGTTCAAGCCAAGTCAAATGCCAAATAAGATAAGCGAAGAAAACTTCATAATTTATGCATTTTGTTTTCTTTCACAAATTGGATTCACACCTGTTATTTTTAGACATTTTTCCTATCCAATTTTTGTCCTTTTTTTTTTTCATTTAGTGAAAAGTTCTAGATCAATTAGTGTAATAGATTACCAAATTCTTTCAATATCTGAAACAAAAATCTAATCTTTTTTCTTACCCCCACCCTTATCTTTCAAAGAATTAGAATTAAGAAAAAAAAACTCTCAAGATCTTATTTTTATCTTGATTCAATTTATTTCAATAAATAATTAAACTGAAGGAATGCTGATTCCTTTGAGATAAATAAAAAAAACTTAAAATAATATTTCAAAAATTATTATTTTAAACTAATATAACAGATACACGGTTTTTATTAAAATAAAAACTTATGTGTATATATGTATGAGCTGGTAGAAAATACTAGCTCACTATACTTTTTAATAAATTACATTTATTATATTTAGAAAAGGGATCAGTAATCTAGCTAATTTTTAATTGGTAATAAATATAATAATGACAATATAAGGAGCAACATTATATTCCACAGTACTGTTATTAACTAATCACAAGAGTTTAAAATTAAACTAGTTTCTCAGTTATCATTTAAGTTTCAATATTAAAAATTTTATTCCAACAAATATTAGTAGACTTAAAATTATATTTATAAAACAATCTCTAGCATTGTACTGAACCATCATGAAAAGCTCACATTCCTGAGATTCTTCAGTTCAACTCCACATCTTATATATCTATATATATATGGATGATATATTCATTGCAGCCCCTGACCACATTATTTCTGAACTACACACTAGTCTCCAGAACATCTCCAAACTCACTCATACAAAGCTAAAAACCAAATACAATAAGTGATATACCTGGACATATGTGTAAGCAGAAATCATAATCACCTTGATTATACAATGACAGTCAAGCCAGTTGAAGTACGAGGTATAACACACCCTACTTCATAAGCACCACATTCCTATAAACTAGCAGGCTTACACTCATTCTTCTTAAGAAATCATGAGTTATGTAAGTATTAAGTGGACAAAAAACACAATATTATCCAATGCATGGCTGATCTAACTAAAATTGATTACTCACAATTTTTGATCAACAGGAAAGTAAATAAATTGTATCACAAAATCAACCACAACTACTCCAAGAAAGGCAAGAATTCTTATACAATACACTCAATGCCTACTCTAATGTTTCAATAATAAACTAGCTAACATCTTTACCATGATATATTAATTACCTTCCAATAAAAGCATATGGCAATAATTCCAAGGACAGAATTACACCTGGTCTCACTTCTCAGGTCATGTATAAGATGACCTGCCCTCAAGCTAACTACCAGGCTGCATATTATGGGAAGACCAGGACCAATATTACTAACAGAGTGGCTCAGCATAAATACATTTACAATAAAACTAAAACCAAACAGTAAGGGCAATTTCATTTCTGTTGAGCATGAAAAAACAACAGGACATAGATTCAAACCCAGGTCTGCTAATACTATTTGCTCAGAAAAACATGATGCTAAATGCAAGATCAGAGAATTATTGCACATAGCAAGCAATCCTAGGT
Source organism: Epiperipatus broadwayi (assembly GCA_028023455.1). Taxonomy (NCBI): domain Eukaryota; kingdom Metazoa; phylum Onychophora; class Udeonychophora; order Euonychophora; family Peripatidae; genus Epiperipatus; species Epiperipatus broadwayi. Next base: position 66,013 of record JAQFVV010000745.1, on the reverse strand, counting down.
CCATTAATTGAAGAGAAGCCTTCTTTGACCTGTCCTAAAAATGGCAGTTATAACTAACTTGCATTATTTTGCATAAATTTTACTTCTAATGATGCAGAGAAGTCTCTTCAAAGTGCTCAGCTAATACAGCATTTTACATTTGCTTTCAATATATACTTACTTCATTATCTGTGCATACATCAAATATATATATATATATATATATATATATATATATATATATATATAATCCAGTGCATAACGCTATACTGAAATAAATATACAAATATTAAGCAATTAAATCAGCTCACAGGGTTAAGAAATCCAGTACTGCCCTCTGTGAACTAATATATAAATACATTAGAGTTCGTATTTCAAAATAGCCAGGTCAAAATGATATATATACATATTATTTTACAATTTAATGAAGTAAATAATTCAATCAATCCACTTTTATAAAACTTATTCATAATATTTTTTTTAGTTTTATTAGTATTTATTTATGGTAATCAAATTCTTCATTCATGGTTTCACTATAGATTAAAAAGTTGATCATATTCTCTAACTTATATATATATATTCTGCCCTTGTCATCATGTGTAGCTCCACTACACATCAGGCCAATCACGTTGAGGGCCATAATCTAACCGCTCCGTTCCCGCATCTCCACTTCCCCCAAAATAAATATAATATAGTGAGAATCACTTAACCGGGTTCTAGCTCTAATAATTAATGAAATATTCAATTAAATGCTTTACTAGCTCAAGTTTCTTAAAATTAATTTAGGTTCTGTTTTAAACTAACTCAAATAAATATTCAGGAATTCATGAGACTAGAAGTGGAAATACGGGTGACAAGGTAGATTACATTGAGACAATATCCCACAGGATACCACCTCAATGGCATAAGAACACTATCCCCCCTTATACTACTATTACACATAATAACTACATAGTATTCTTATGACTTCCGCAACTTCTAATCATTAAGACTCATTTAACAATTAAAGTATTAATCTTTTATCTCTAATAATAATAATAGTAATCATCTAGCTCAAATGAAATAATCTCAGGTTCTTAAATTTATTCATATGTTAATAAACATATGGTAGCAAAATATGATAAGGGATTTTATGTCATAATCTACTACTCTGCAATTAGATTAATAATAAAACAATAATAATCACAATCTTCATTGCTTAATCCAACTAGTACAGCTTTTCTTTCATCGCAAATTTATAACCGTAATAAATTAGTTAATAATCTAATATCCCCTTTTTTATCTTTAAGTAATAAAATAAATTAATAAGTGGCAGTGTTTAGATAATCTGATAAATAAAGCAAGTGGCAACTAATAGCATATAATTTAGCAAAATATTATGATAATGGAATGATGACCAGTAACACAATGCAATTTTATAATTATTTAATTATAAGAACATCAATAAATATTTAAGATTAAACATACTTCTCTATTTATCTTTTGTGCAAACAATCATATACTTAGTTTAATGGTTGTGAACATACCCTGTGAATTCATGCAATGATGTAGAGAAAACAAAACTCAGACACAAGTTTTAATAAACAAATTTTAAAATTTTATTAACATCAATAAAAATAAATAAAACAAACAAATCCATCTACATCTATTTACAAGGGATATCCTCATTTTTCTTTACACTACAATAGCTGAATTATACACATTTATATTTCTTTTATCGTTAATTAAATTTATTATGCCTTTTAAAAGTTATTTATTTATTTCTCATTAGGTTTATCATATCACTTATTTTAACTATTTTATGGGTAACACCATTCTTTACCTTTTAATATTAAAGTTACTGTATTATAAATTATCTATGTGGATAAACATCATTTATAACATCATAATTTTACAATCAATATGGTTTTTAAAAAAAATTATATTTTCTTGTAACTTTATATAAGTCACTCCGCATATTATTCAAATATTATTATTACTTTAACGTTTGTTCTCCAATGCTTGTAAACTATAATACGTTTATTCCATAAGCCATACTCAGGTATAATACTATAACACGGGTTTAATTATCACCTGTTACAGTTTCACATATACTATAATTATCGAATGTTATTGTATTTTCTAAATATGCAATACTTATATTTTTTAAAATATAATTAACAATAAGAAAACGTGAAATTATATTTAATATTTTTTTTATATTTCTATTCGGATATACTTTTATAAAATTATAGTTCATGTCTTAAAAGGAATTAAAATAATTCTCTAACTCCTTCCCTTCTTAGGATATCTGCATCTTTCTTTCAATAATCATAATCTACTCTTCGTTAACACTTAACTATTCTTATTCCAAATAATAGCATGACATACATTCTAAAATATCTATTGTTTCCCTTTTAATAGACTTATCATATAACGATGTAGTTGCAAGAAATACAGATAAAGATAGTGAAAGATGTATAGGATATCGGGAAAATAGATAGATAACTTATCCACAATATACTTCAAAAATGTATGGAACAGTGTGAATAGGTCTGACATTCATTGTCTAATAACCTTGGCGATAAGCACGATGTGGCAGCTATTTACTCAGCTTTACCAAACATCTAGTATGACTCACAAGAAATATATAAAATACCACTGTCCAAGACAACATGTGTACCAGTCATAGGGCTTTGTTAACTATGCTGATTAACATCTAAAACTACCTATTATTTCACTCCCTGTAGCATCCTAGTTTTTAATACATCCTCTTGGTTTCCGAATCACCACATACTACCAAGTCACTACCCAAACTATCTCTCGAGATTTTTACTGTATCCAACATCGATAAAATACTAACTACTTTTTTAAAACAATAAACAAAATTCGCTAATATAAAAATATTTCCCTATTCCATAAGAACAATTTGCCTTGCTTTATTACACTGTAGGTTCAACATCTACGTTTTGTTAAAATAACATTTAAATATCCCAATCAGAAAATTAACAGAAAATATCACATAACCATCGGTTATATTGAACTATATTAATAACACATAAAATGATTATCGTATGCATATCTTTAAAAATCTAGTCACATCTCAAAGTGTTTTAGAGTGTTGTTTTCAAAATGCGTTTTACAACAATAATAACAATAAAACTTTTGCGCTACATTCATTCGATTCTCAGCTGATCTAAATAAATAAAACATACATTATATATCATTAATAATTATAAATGTTACCAAAAACAATCTTTATCTTCCTATCAGAGTTCGTAGTAGGTTTCTTTCTCTTCGAGCATCGCAAATATACAAATTTCCACATACATACAATTTTATTTTAAAATTCAAAATCAAAACATTATTTCATATAATGTTATATCATGAATTAATGTATTTTTTTTTCTCTATCACTATCTAAAACTTAATGTTTAACTTAGATTAGTAAAGAAAATAATTCAAACCATAATCACATATTTTTCTGACGGTAAATCTTGGTTAGTCCCATAATATTTATTATTTCTTCTTTTGTCCGAATGTTCTCCTTTATGCTTATTAAAGTTTTAAATAAATTAGTTCAGTTAATAAACTGTTTAGACGATCTTTAGTTTTAGTGTTTAATCCAAAATTATTAGAAAACATTTTATTTAGTTATCCCACGAAGCTTTTTAATGTTCTAGCGAATATTACCTCAGCGTGTTGATGCATCTTTATTTCTAGTTAAACTACAATTATTTAATAATTACGGTACCAATTGCATTTTCCATGGATCCAATATTTTATATTTCTCTTCTGTAAAAATTTTTTTTTTCTTTAGGCACGTGTTTTCCTTGGTAAACTTCACTTTCATTCATTATTATTTTATATACACTACTTTCGATTTTTAACTATTTTCTAGAGTATTTTCTCAAGTCATCTTAAAGAAAGCAATTCAAACTATTTCAATATTAAAATTCCTTTTGTCTATTTATTCTTATACGAATAATACTTATTTTTATTTTCCATTATCTTCATTAACTTTGCGCACAATGTCCTTTCATTGATTTTATACGCACGAAAGCAGCTTTCATAGTGATACGCTATATAAACTATATCAACGAATAATATTAACACATTTGGAACATTATAAAATTTATAACTTGGTTTTAAGAATCTATCCATTTTCTATTGAAAACTCCGATTATATTTTGATAGAATCCACTGGCAGGTTACTGTAAAGTTAGTGAAACATTACTATGAAAAACTTTTTTTTAAAACCTTTTATTCTAAGATTCTCTTCGGATGATTTTTAAATTGTCAGTTGGTTTCTTTCAAAGATATTATTAAAATTATAATAAAATTGACTAATAAATTGAAGAAAAAAAAATTAGAGAGCTTAAAATTTTACCTCTGCTCTGGAGTCAACACATTTTTGTTCTCCCCCTTTTATACAATTAGTTGGCGCGATTTTGATTGTCTGCCAAGATCTATTTTTTTTTTTTATTGGTCAATCCCTACTTGGATTTATAAACAATTTCTAAAGTTTTAAAATCATGATGTAATAGACTTAAATGTTAACTAATTATTATTTTTAAATCAATTATTATCTATTACAATTTAACTACCTTTAAAACAATTTTGAAACAATAATTAATAAAGGTGTATACTACTTATTTTTATTATGATGTGTGACAATTCCATCCACTTCTTTTAAATATTTTAATTATTAGTATTAATTTAAACTGGTGCTTATACATAGAATATTTCAGACAGTCACGTAGTCATTTCCGGTGTTTAGTCTATTTTTAATCTGTCTTAATAAATTTGCTACTTATATTATATAAAATAATTATATAAAATTTTGAAAAACAATTTAGAAAAATATAGAATTAGATACAATTCTCACCATCACAATATTTATTATTAAATATATCATATTAATCTTTTACTGCTTAATATAATCTATAATTTTAAATACTATATAATATTAATTTTAAAATTTTTTAGTAATTGACCATTTATAACTATCATTGACCTATAGAAAAGGCCTATAATAGACAAACATATATATATATATATATATATATATATATATATATATATATATATATATATATAAACATTACAAGCATAAAGCTAAATTAGTCAATATATAATTAAAATTACCCCAAATCCAAAATTCAAACAGACCAGCATAAAAATAATATTAAAACACTACCAAATGTTTCACTGCTACAAGCAGACTTCTCAAGTGTAAAAAACTACTAAAACTACACAATATATATAATATTAAACATTACCCACAAATCCATTCACTTCCCATCCACCCTTAATATTAAAAAAACTCTTAAATAAATTAATTGCTTCAGAATAATAAATTTTCAATAATAAAGAATCTTTAATTCTTATTTTGATTTCATTTCTCTCAAAGAAGACAACCTTAGCTTCATCAAAATCAATTGTGTGGCCTGTATCTTTTTCATGGATGTACAAAGCAGATCTCAGATATCTATTTTAACTCTACTTTTATGAAACTTTATTCTTTCATTTAAACTCAAACTACTCTGACCTATGTAAACCTTCTTACAAAATAAACAAGGAATAAATAAATTTTTGATAGAAAGACTATTCTGAGTGTAGTATATTTTATTCCTTGTTTATTTTGTAAGAAGGTTTACGTAGGTCAGAGTAGTTTGAGTTTAAATGAAAGAATAAAGGTTCATAAAAGTAGAATTAAAAATAGATATCTGAGTTCTGCTTTGTATGTCCATGAAAAAGATACAGGCCACTCCATTAACCATTGATTTTGATGAAGCTAAGGTTGTATTCTTTGAGAGAAATGAAATCAAAAGAAGAATTAAAGAATCTTTATTATTGAAAATTTATTATTCTGAAGCAATTAATTTATTTAAGAGTTTTTTTAATATTAAGGGTGGATGGGAAGTGAATGGATGTGTGGGTAATGTTTAATATTATATATATTGTGTTGTTTTAGAAGTTCTTTACACTTGAGAAGTCTGCTTGTAGCAGTGAAACCTTTGGTAGTGCTTTAATATTATTTTTATGCTGGTCTATATATATATATATTGAAGCTGTCAAATCTGAGTTCGATCCTAGCCTCATGACATCTAGCCATAAGCCCACTTCAAACCCTAGTACTAACCTTAAATTTCCGATGCAATGGGGCTTTATATGTTCAATCCATGCTAATTTTCATAAAGAATAACTTATTTCATAAATGTGTATTAAAATTAATTAGTTTCAGATTTAAATTGATCAATTCTATTAATAAATTCATGATAGAATTATTCATGAATTTAGATATTATAACTGCATGGATTGTGCGTATATATTTGTAAATATTTAAACATATATAATTGTTTAAAAGTTTCATTGCATCGGGAATGTTTGATTTTATTTTTAAATAATTTGTTAAAGTTTTATTGATTAAAAGCTACATTCTTTCGACAATCTTTCAGATTTTCCCTTTCCAAAAACAACAGTTAAAGTTTTATTAATTAGAAAAAAAGATAAGGATTTCCCAATTAAAATCATTTCTGATTTTAAGAATTCATTTTCTAATTAGAAAATGAATTCAAGTTAATGAGTTTGAAAGCCTTATCAAAGGAATGTATCTAAAAACAACCAGTAAATCTAAAAACATTGATAATGAAAGAAGCGTTAGCCCGAAGGCATCAAATACACATATATAGCTCTGAAAAGTTTGAAAAAAACCATCTTGGTTGTAAAGAAGTGTAGTAAACTCTGTGCATTTTAAATAGTGTTTCGATCATGGTAAGGGGCTAAACACCAGGAATCTGGCTATCGGTTCCTGAAGTCCCCTGAAAATCTTCAATGGAGCTGCTGAATCTTTTCCGGACCAATCATGCTGCTAAAATTATGAAAAGCCACTAAAATTCTGTTCAAGTAATCAACTAAATGCATGCCTATGTTTTTTTACCAACTCGGATGTGTAACCTAAGAACCAGCCCTGGAAGAAATGGTAATATGTTTTCATAATGAACCTTAAACTTTCTGGCCAGTTTCGAACTTTACTTTACACTCCCTTTTAGAGCTCTTTTATTCTTTAATGTAACAATCTTTATAAAACCTTTTATTCATGCTACTGTAAATTTATATCATAGTTCTCTCAATCTCTAGTCTTTAAACTTTCTCTTTTTTTACTTGGCAGTTCATTTACTATATATATATATATATTTATCGTGTGATTTATTAATGTCATTTATATTTAATTATATGCCCCAATAATCTTTTGACTCGATGATCTCCTTTGTTTCTGTTGCCTTATCTGAATTAAGTTCAGGTCCATATGATTTTTTTTCAGTTGGAGAGCTGACTTTAAAGACATGTAGATGTCTAAAAGTTTCAGATCTTTTTCTAACAATTATCTTTTAGATAAATGTTTTGCTTGAGTTGGTTTTTTAGATCTAATGTCCCAACTCCTCACTGAAGAGACCCATAGGTCGAAACCGGTCTGGGGATGGGGACCACGATTTGAATGCCTTCTCTTGTAGTAGCATTTATCATAAATAAAAAAAAAAAGCTTGTTTAGAGCTATTAGCACGCTCTTAACTTTACATATTAGTAAGTGCAAGCTATATATAAATCATGTGACTTCTGACTTGTTACTATTACTATTATTAATTTTAATAGTAATTCTTGCCCATTAGAACTAGATTTACCATTCTATCAATTATTGAGTCGAAAGAGATTATTAAATGTGTGTGTTATTTTTATAATTGGCTAATAATAAATTATTAGCTCCGTTTTTAATCTATGTCCCAGCTATTATTTGTATTCACCAATATGTATTTATTCATATCTAATCCTGAAATGTTTTTATTGCAAAAGGGCCAATAAAGGATCAAATATATTGTAATTCAACTTTGTTATTTAAGATTCAGGAAGGGCACAATGATTGGGGCATAATTAATATGATTTACAAATACTTTAAAATAGTTTTCATTAAAAGCTCATTTGACTTTAATTAATTGATCAAGTCATCACATAGAGCATTCTATATGGGTTTTAATATTCAAACGATGACTATCAAGTCATCATCTTCAAACATTGCTGACATAGGGCAATCTTCTGCTCCGTTAGGCTGGTCGGTGATCATATTTCTGTTATTTTAAATTATCGAGGAAGAAAGCACTTCCTCTCCTGTTCATATTAGTCAAAGGGCATAAGACTTGTCAGATGCAAGCTGCCATAGGACTTCAATTATCGACTAGCTATTATCTTTCAATTTCATTTTATAGCTCATAATTCATCAGCACCGTTACCTCTCTGTTCCAGTAAAGCCCACTCTGATGCTCGTAATTCGTGACGAAGTGATTTCAATTAAAGTCGAACAAATTATCAGTTATATTTAATTAAATAAGTTTTCCAATAAAGATTAAAGTTATGCCCTAAAATATGTATCTTGCTCTTCATGAATGGATTTGCGAATGTGAAAATAAATATCACATTTTTTCGTAAAAAAATTAGAGTAATAATTTCCCTTACTAATGAATACCTTCATCTGTTTTTATTTTCTTGTTGGGGGCATAGACATTGTGTAATATTCATTGGCATATAATATGGACGGCCACTGTTATTATAATTATAAACTTTGTTTAAGGACTAGAATTAATTAATATAATCATTATTTAAAACTCAAAGAAAACAAACTATTATTATTAAATATTTTCTAAACACACTTGGTTTTTTAAGTCTTTTTATTCATAATTATTTTAATGTTAATACTCGCTGTCTGTGTTGGCAACCCGAACATATACATATGATTCAATTTAAAATTATTTTAGTTAGTTTATTATCAGATATTAATATCAGTTCAGGGGTCTCTGATCCTCACCAACCGTTGAGCTAGTTTCTTGGTGCATAGCACTGTGCTGAAAAATTTAGATTTCTACTAATCTGAGCTGTTGAGTTGGGTTTGAATTCAGTTTTGGTTCAGCTGAGTTTGGATCCAACTTACGGTTTAGGTTGTTGGGTTTTTCAACTGGTACAATATATATATATATATATAATAATTAAGTGCATGTATATTATCTATAGATATACATATATTGGAGATTATTTATCTTTTTCACATGTATATGGCCATGTGTATCAGTTGTATAAGATGGATGGGATAAGTGTAGGGATCTGGAAAGTCTGAGTCCATGTCTGTTATATATATATATATATATATATATATATATATATATATATATATATATATTAAAGTATACTTATTATACTTGTAATTAAATATTATATATATAGTAACCGATTAAGTATGTGAGTATACTTTTTTTAAATACTACACAGATTTGGGAGTTGTTTGTAACAGATTCAATTTGAGGACCATGCTGTATCCTTAGTCATAACCTAATTATTGATCGCCATTTGTAACAGAATGAAAATAAAATAAGGAAGAAAGAATCCTAATTTAGCAATGCCCATGAATTGTAATGTCACTTGTAAAAAAAAAATTAAAACTAAACTAAGATAAATATTAAGCAATCTAACACTTAGATTAAAAAAAACAAAGATAATAATGTTTACAATAACCTCATACATTTCAATAGTATTTAAAATAAATAGAAAACAAATAAAACATCATTTTAAACTATCCTAAAATATAAGCATTAGTTGCAATAAATTAAAGATAAAGCAATAAAACTAAATATCACTGTCTTATAGATAATAATATATGCCCATAATATAGATCCATTATAATACAATGAAAATAATGACAAATAATTACATAGATAAAGTCTAATATTCCTTATGAATCAACACATTATTTATAATAATACAAACTTGTATTAAAAGTCAAGCATTATTTTTATTTATATTTAAATGAAATGATTCCTAGATGAATGAAATAATAATCTTAATATGCCCTACAAGTTTACATTTATCACGATATCTAACAAACTATATCACTCAATAATTGATGTTTAATTACAACTAAATAAAATAGAAATACTGCTAACTCAGCTATACTATTCCACTAATATCAACATATTCTTATGGACTAAATCAATTATAGTGATATTAAATACTTAATAATACTACAAAATTAATTAATGTAATGTATCTTTCTATTTTCACCAATTTAATATATTATAAAATCACATCTTCCTATTAAATATCATTAAGATTTTTATTATCCAATCATAGTAATATATAAAATAAATGATACAATCCTATTTGATACTTATTCCAACAATTGACAAATCACATCCAATTACTCTTCAGTTTATTAAAGCTAAATTATTAAAACTTTAGACTATAATAGCCAAAACATATGAAAGATTGTTAGATTCATTATAATCAAATATTAATATTAAAATTTAATATTTAAACTGAATTTATAATCCAGATTAACAAACTTTAAACATAATTAAAGCTAATCATTTCAATTTGCAGCAGAATAAAATATATTACCATTACCAGCTTTATAACTGAATAGGATTATGATCTTTGTGGCTGTATACTGACTCAATGTATTTTTAATCAATAATAACTTAAAATAAAATATATGAAAATTATATTACAACTACCTTTACTCATCTTCAGTAATAATCATATTTGCTCCTTTATCAATTATCAAATCAATTTATATATAATTTCTATTTTGGTAAATCTATTATCTGTTATTAACAAAATATTTATAATAAGCTTCCATTTATTTAGTAAATATTAATAAATGTCAAACCACTAAATTTATAACTGTATAAAATCTATACCTGGTAAATAATAAACATTAAATTTAATAGAAAGAAAATGATATGTAATTAAACATTATACTTTTTTATCCATTCTACAGTTTTGATTTCTGAACTATTTTTGTAACTGTTTTTAAAGAATTATGTGATATGATCAATTAGTGAATATTATTTTATCCAAATATGATTAACCATTAAATTTGCATTGTAAATTTGGACAACAATCAAGAAAGTTTGTGTTTTAAGTTAATTCAAAATTTATTAATAAATTGATATAAATATAATCAAAAATATATATATGGTGAATAAACATTGAAAATATATGCATATAATCTGATTATGCTTTAAGCAATAGGTTTTCAATTGACATTCACTCATATTTAAATAGGTGATTGCACATCAATTTCCACTTATAAGACATTAAATATAAATACTTATGTTTATGTAACACAAAAATGTTGTGGGACATTCATACTTTCCAAAATATGAGTTCAAGATATATCTTTTTTTTATACTTCCCATAAAAAAATAGTTAATTGATATATATATTAAGCATGAAATCACTCCATATGGTTAAGAAATCCAGTACCGCTCTCTGTGAACTAATATATAAATACATTAGAGTTTGTATTTCAAAATAGCTGGCTATTTTGAAATACGAACTCTAATGTATTTATATATTAGTTCACAGAGAGCTGTACTGGATTTTTTAACCATGTGGGGTGATTTAATGCTTAATATTTGTATATTTATTTCAGTATGGTGTTATGCACTGGAATTATATATATATATATATATATATAAATGAATCAATTTATTTATTAATCTAAATTTAAGAGAACATAATAAAATACTTATTACAATATAATCTTTTTGAACATCCAAAATAAGTGATATACCTAAAGTTAATTTGTAATCTATAAATAAAAAAATATTTTCAATTAAAATAATTATTATGCTGCAAGATATCAATTTAAACTTAAGAAGGCATAATACTCTTATATTTACACAGGTAAATAGATCAGTGTTTAATCTAAGATTAATACCAATATTTTTATCAATAAATACTATACATTTTAAATAAAAAATATTATAGCAATAATAATGATAAATATAAGCAAATGACCTGAGTAATAGTTTTTAAATATGGCATTTATAAAATACTATCATAGTTCTAGTGCTTATCTTTTTAAATCATGATCAGATGATGTTTTGCTATTTTAGAGAAAGTAAAAATATCATGAAAAGCTATGAGATTTGAAGCACATTTTGTTGACTTTAGTATTTTCCAAATATCCCAATTATCTTTTCATTTAGAAGATATTTGATCTATATAAGATAAATGAGCAAACACTAATTTATATACATGATGATGTAATGTAGACATCATTCCAATTAGGAAGTAATCAATTCATAAAACATTACAAGTGATTCAGATGCTAGTTTCTTTCATTACAATGCTTTAGAAGTTATACCAATTTTTATACCATGTATAAATGATACATCAAGCTTATAAAATTATGTCAGTAGGTAAATATCATCTTTGTGTACATTTTTCCATTGTTAACATTTAGAAGTCATCATTGAAAATCAGGTAATATCTAATTGTTTTTAAAGTGAAAAAAACATTTTGATTGCTTTGAAATGCTAAGAATTAGTTTTTGATTACTTTTTGTTTTTATAATAAATTGTCACCCTTCACAAATCCTCGATACACTGTGCAGTTCTGGGAAAAATCTTATAACTTTTCACCCCACAATTTTGGCCAGTTAACTGTGTACCTTTAAAATAAATAAAAAGAAATCATGTAAAGAAATTTAGATGTGCTTCTCCCAAACTCAAACAAAAGAGTTTTTTTTCAGTTCTATTTATAACTTTTCCCATTTACATCATAGAAATTATAGAAATGCCTTGTATTCATTCTTTAATCATTTCTAACTAGTGATCCATAAATAAAATTTTTATTATACAATAATGACAAATATAAAAAAAATTCACAATTATTGCAAATAACAAACATTTATGTTTTAAACACAAATACCATTCTTTCATTCTAACACAAATGAAACAATTTATAATACATTTTCACTATACTATACTGGAAATATATTTTCACATATATATTTCTTCAGTATAATATTATACAAATAAAATACCAAATATATTTGACACATTAAACATTTAGTTGTACCATTTATAATTTATTACTGTGAATGCTGTAACAAAAATACATATAATAACAAAAGAGTTATAATTTTATCCAAACCACATTATTATTCAAACATCCATTTTAAAATGAGTAAAGTCAATTCTCATTCTTATACAATAAAATTAGTACTAAAAAATCTTTTTTAATAGCAATATTATCATTAACATAGCAAACACTGTTCAATGCTTTATAGGTTAAGATATCTATCATCAAAATAAACAAAATGTTATGACTGACATTTTACCACATACTGAAACTCATTTCAAACTTCTCTAGGTACAACATATATAATTAACCTATTATATATATATATATATATATATATATTATATATATATATATATATATATATATAAAATCATACAAAATACATATAATCAAAATACTCTAGAATACACTCTACAAAATTCAATATGCCTATATAAGATAATAACTAAATATTAGCTAATATTCAGTTAATTTATGTAGGCATATTGAATTTTGTAGAGTGTACATATATATATTGTAATGAGCACAGACGTCATTACATTGTTTTTTTATTAGTAAACATGAAAAAAATAAAAGTTCACAAATAAAACTTCTCTTTTTAAGAATTAAAAATTGAAAATTAAAATCCTATGCTAAGCTCATATCTATATAATTGCACAGATGAAAAAAAAAAATTAAAATAAAACTTTATTTAAAAAAAGAAAAAGTATTTTAAAACTAAATTGTCAGTAAAGATTTAAAGATAAAAATATATCTAAGTTTGTACAAAACAAATTAAAATGTTATTGTAAGAATGAAAATGATTAATTTAATTAGTCAAGTGTGAACAAGCCCTTGGGCATTTAAATGTATAAACAATGGTCAGATAGGAAAACAATAGAAACTTTTAGCAAATGAAAGAAATCCATCAGGAAATCAGACCTCAATGAAAAGGTTTTCACCATCATGACGTAATGTTGAGTTAATCCACAATATTATTATAAAAGGAAAGGTTTGAAAATAAAAGGATTAATTAAAGAGGAGTTGAAGGAGAAGGGATTGAAAAGATGCACTCTTCAATCCCTTCAGTTCTGCTAAAAAAGAAAGAGAAATGACATCGTTTTCTACGTTAAGGACCAGCTCAAGTAAAGACCTCCGGATAAATCAAAACAATGGCTAACTGGATACCAATATCTTCAGTACAGCGTGGGAATTCCTGTTCAAAATTACCAACAATGGCAAGCAACTGTAAAGGATAAAGTTGGACATTTTAAAAATCATAAGAACTTTATATTCATTTGAAGACAATAAGAACTCTAAATTCTAAACCTTTTAGTAAATAATACAAATAGAATCCTATCTGACAACATAAATTAATGTTAATAATATTATTTGATGTATTTTTTTTTTTTATTTAAAATCATTTCCATTTATTTTTTTTTTTTTGTTCTTTTAAGTTTTTAATATGATTTTTGTTTTTCGTTAGACTAAATTACATAAATGTTAAACTTAAGTCGGGCGTGAATGGCTATATAGATTTGTAAAGTTATATTAGGGGAGGGTAAATCTTAGGTTATTTGTTTCATAGTTGAATTAGGTCAATGGATTGGATATATTGATGTAGTTAGTAGATGTAGTATGAGATCCGCTATGGGCAGGATTGCATATATATGCCACACACTTTCTGTTTGCCTATGGATGGGTTTGTAAGTCGGCAAAGAACTGCAATCCATTCCTATGGAGTTTTTTGTTTATTGTTCTACTTGCCAATAAATGTAGCATTCCTGTTGGTGGAGAGACAATGTCTTCTCTAACTCTACTTACAGTTCAGATGTACATTCCTGACAGTATAGTATTTTGTGTTGTCGTATTTTCATGCTACATTGAATACCTAAATGTATCAGATGGATTGATGCCGGTTTGACTGTGAACTTTTTGCCTAAGGTTAAATCAGGGAAGAATATTTTCTTTTCAAATGCAGATCTATGTAGTTTATTCATACTCGACACCCTAAATAAAAATGCATTAAATTTAAGTTGGGTGTAGACGTTTGCATGGGTTCGTTACTGGTTGATTATGTTTTTGGTTTTCATATTTGATCAAAATATATAGACATTCGGTAAATACTGATACCTTACGGTGAGTATCTAAGATGTATTTATGTCGGATGTCTTTTAAGTTATTGGTGTCAATGCGGTGTCTTATGATGAACACCATTGAGTTTCTTGTATTCCCTATGCAATTGACGGTATCAATGATTTTGTATTTTGATCATTTATGTTTATTTTGAAATGTTTTTTGACCATGTAATCTATGTAACCGATCTATATTCAACATTAAAAATGACATTTTATAAACCCATCTGTGCGAACTTATAAAAAATTAAAATGTAAACTTACAATATTATAAAATTAAAATGTAAATTTAAATTCTAAAATCAAGTTAAAATCCAAAGTAAAAGTTATTCTAAAATAATGCTAAATTTTAGATATGTGCATAAATAAATGTTTGTGTGTTAATTACTGGCAGTGGCTTATTTTATTCTTTTTTTTATATATTCTTCGATAAGAATTTATTATGAAATTTAAATCTCTGCTACTCCCTGAGCTAGTGACAATGGGCTAATGACCGGAATCAACCAATAATTTTTTTTTTTTTAAAACTAACATATCTGCCTACTATATAATTTTTTCTAGGTTCAAATGCCTAGATGGCACCCTGTAGTGCAGATTACGTTAAGGCATATTCTCTGGATCATTACAATATATATATGTATTATAATGGATTGTAAATGTGTAATGGAAAATAAAATAGTCCTATTGTTGGATGTCAATTGTAATGATGTTTATTATGATGTTACACTCTTATTTAACAGCCCCCTAGATTTGGGAAGCTATTTTAATGGACTGTATCTATGCATGAGAAGATAATAATTCTAATTTAGCATGAGTAAAATATGATCCAATCATTGATTGACAATTGTAATATTATTTATCCAACTAGCTGTATATAAGTATGCATAGATAAGAAAGAGCAATAAAAAGAAACTTTAATTGACTTACTCTCAGTGTTTAACATCACTAGTGAGACTTGATTTCTTATCAAAATATAAACTGGGAGCAAAGGGAATTTTATTGAAACCAACATATATTTGTAGATGGAGGATTATATGCAAAACAATATATTAATTAGTTGTGATTTATGCAAATGACTATAAAACTGAATATTTACAAAATACCAACATTATTATATAAGTAATTCTCAGTCTCAAATATTGCATAATGACATTTGCACTTAAAAGAGAAAAATAAATAATTAAATAAATTTCAAATAAATCACGAAGTCATTTTATATTTGATTATGGTTTAATTTTCTTTTCAGATGACACTAGTTATATTCAAACAACATTCAATATTTGTTTCTTTTCTAAGTTTTCATTTTTTTATATCATTCACATTCACAATGTTTGCTAACAACAGGCATGAATTGACATTTGTGTCTGAATTAGAACTATCTACTGTTTAACATAAAGAAAGATATAATAATAGAAAAAGAATGAAGATCATAATATTTTCTTAAAACAGCAGTTCAGAATCATAGATACATTCTTTAAAGTCAGATCACTTAACTTTTACACAAAATTATTAGCATTCTCTTCATACTGTGCTGAATATCTATTATATACCCCATTTTCTAGTAAAACTATACTTCTTTTTCTAAACTGCAAATACTAACTCTTTAGGTTTATTATCTGCAATAGGGCTTCTATCATGGCCAAAAAAACTTAATATCTTCTACTATATCATTAGTAATTCTAAGGATTCAATATGTGTTTATCACTGGGTTATACAACTCTTAATATGCAAAACTTCCGTGAAAAAAAAATATAAGAACAACTCCTAATCTCACATATGAAGAAATACTTTCTTTTTAATGATGATGCGATAAATTATTTAGTGAAGAAAAATATTAAATATTAAATATAAAACAGTAATACAATACATTATCTGTATATTTATAAATGGTTCTTATGAGAACAAACAACAATAAATTTAATTTTAAGCATTCATTGTGTACTATGTGTATAGCGTATGTATACAGCGCATATAAATTAAAACAATAACAGAGAGTTTTCATGACAAATTACGTTTAGCATATTATTATTTATATTGAATAATCAAAATTTAAAAACAATTTACTTATATAACAAGTGTATATGACGCATATAAATTAAAGAACAACAAATTTTTTTAAATACTAAATGATATGTCGCATATTACTATTCATATTGGTGAGTTAAAATTTAAAATCAATTTACTTATATAATGTACATATATAATGCATATAAATTAAAATAAAACAGAAAAATTTGATAATTAATGATATGTAGCATATTGTTATTTATACGGATAGATCAAAATTTAAAGTTAATTTACGTATATAAATGATTAAAATTTAAAATCAATCGTATAGAAAAAAAGATCGAATTAATTAACATTTAATATAATTTCTTTGTTTTAAAAATGACAATTATCTGATGCACCTTTATTCATTATTATGTATGTTGAATTAATATGTATGATAATTTTAAATGATGAACATATGAATTCATAAACCATTTGTAGTTGATTTTTTTAAAATGTCTTTTTATCCTGGTTAGGCTGTAATGGATCAATTGAAGATGACATACCGACTTTAAATGCTTAGGTAATACATATATTAATTTGTTGGATAAAAATAGCTATTCATTTTTCAGATTTATTTCTATTCAAATACATGCTTGTTAATAATATGACTCTTTTATAATGGATGGTAATTATAGGGTAGGATAAGACAGAGGGAATTAATTTTTTTAGACCGCAGCTTCATATTTACTCTGCCATTTTTTTAAATGAAATCAAACCAAATAGAGTATTGTGATTACACCAAAAAAATATATTAAACACCAGCAAAGTTTGATTTGTTTCCCCTAATGATGATAGTCAATAATAATGATCCTGGTTACTATAGCTTCTAGTTTAGTTCTTCATGCTCTCCTGATGTCAATCCTATTATTATAACAATCGTCGATCTTCAAATGTTAAAGTTTGCACACACACACACACAAAATAATTTACATAGAAACATATGCTTTACAATTTTAAATAAATAAATACATAAGTAATAAATAATAAAATGACATTGCAAATAGTTTTGGAAACAAAGGTACAATGTAAACATATTTAGTAATTCATATGGCAATATTTTATTCACTGATTTCAGTGAATACAAATATTTTAAATACAAATTAAGATCTTTGTAAAAATCTATACACACACACACACACAAACATACACATATATATATATATATATATATATATATATATATATATAACCACTGCGATTTTTAAATCTTAAAATAATAAATAAATGTATATACCAAAACAAAAATTAAAGAAGTAAATAACAATCACAACAACAACAAATATATGTATAAATAAACCCCCATAAACCAAACCAAAGAATTTTTTTTTGACAACAATAACACTTTGATGGAAAAGGTGTGTCTTTCCACCACACACACACACATATATATATATATATATATATTCTCGTGGATAAATGACAAATGATATTATTTCCAAGAACATCCATGTAATATAATAGCTAAATAAATGACCTTTCAGTTCAATAACATATTTTCCTCAGAGCTTCTTTTTTATTAACCACATACATTCTTATGATTTGAGGAAAATGTAACTCTGAGGAAAGTACTTGTTATTGCAATGAAACATCAGCTCTTTAGATATTATATTTTTATTACACAGAAGCTCCTGAAAATTATATATATATATATATATATATATATATATATATATTTTCTTACACATTATTACACTTTATATATATATATATATATATATATATATATAAAGTGTAATAATGACCAAGGCTAAATGGGTTTGTAAATAATCATTAAAGGCCATTTATTATGGGACATGAGAAACATAAAGCTTAATTAGATAATTCTAATGGAATCTTTTTTAACATATAGTGGTACTATTGAATGTGTGATAGCACATAAAGGCAGATAAATACAACAATGGCACCAAGTGATACAGAAGAATCTGGCAGAGACTACCAGTCTCTGTTATTGCTATAGGGAGAGAGACCATGTAAAAATGTGCAGATTCCAAACCTATGTGTTTTAACAGAAATTTGATGGATCACTTGTTCAATAAGCAACAAATATTAAAAGATAATTTAACATCAAATAATATATTGAGAGGAGGAATCAATGTTCAAAATAAATTTCCACTGCTATACATGACAACTCTAAAGAGACTGAATAGCAAACTTTTAGAGAAAAAGACCAGAAATGAACAAGTTTGTCATTGTGTTGTTAGTGTATTTTAATAATAGATTGAATAGTAATTCCAACTGAGAGAAAAACATGTGTTTTACAGCTGATATACTAAAGACACATGGAAAATGTATATTTAAAAATTAGCATATTCATATGTTTGATGGTCTGATAAGAATAGTGATATAAAAAATTGTAAGAAGTTGTTAAACTTGCCAACAAACAGTAAGTGTCCTGGATAAAGAGTTTTAGTCTTAGAAAAAGACCACAGGGAAATGGTCTATTTCAATCATGCCAGGCCATTCCATGGACATATATTTCTGATAGTTGAAGATCTATATTCCAAATGGATAGAATATCATTTGTTGAATGATACTAATGCAGAAAACCTTTCAGCTCATTTCAGTTGATAGATTCATTGCTGTGAAGAAAATATAGCATGTACTTCCATCACAATACCATACACACTCAAATAGATTGTCCAACATTTGAAATTCACTCAATAGAATGTACTATGCTGATATCTATGAAGTCCTAAAGTGATATTTCACCAGAACTTCATGCCAAGTTCTGTTGTGAGGAAACTCCAGCAACATTACTTATGGAATTCTGCATAAGGACACACATTTGTTATAATGTAATGCCTAAAATAGTTAAAAGGAAGGTTATAACTTGTGAGAACATCAAATTTAAATTAAAACAGACAGTCTGAGTAAAAAGTACACTAAAGAAAAAATAGATCACTAAAGAAATAAATAAAATATTGTCTGCACAAATACAGGAAATAAAAATAGAGGATACTACAATAGTGAGACAGCATATAGATCATATAAAACAATATATAATTGAGATGATAAAGGATATACATGATAATGTAGACTTAGCTAATATTTGAATAAAAAATTCTTTAGAAAAGAGAAAGATGTTAAAATGGATAAATCTATCAACACTAAATACCTGCTGTATAAAATAGTGAATTATAACTTGTGGTAAAGGAGAATTTTTCTAAAAAAAAAACAAGAAGAACTTTTATCTAAAAAAGCCAGAATGCAAAAAATACCAGCAAAGTTGCAAGACTATATTTGCAACTAAATTGTACTTATTTCTAAAGTAAAAAGGAAGTATTGCTATGTAATGACTCATTTATATGTTTATTTAAAAGTAATGCCACATTATATATGACTTGTTTTATTGATAATTATATGTTTATTTAATAATGTTATATACATAAATGTGTGTGTAGAAAGCTGGTAAATGTAGGTAGAGTTGTGTCCATCTATGCAGAAAAGTAGAATTAAGCAAACTTCAAGTAATCTGCTAAAATGCTTGAAAAATTTGCAATGAAGAAGAAAAAAGTGGACTCCTGATAAATAGTCAAACAGAATAAAGTATGCAGTACAGTTGCAGAGCAGATAATGCAGAAAAAGTCCAGTCAAACAAATTAGACTGATTCAAAGATGTGTGGAAGCAGTAAGGTGCTTTGTAAAATAGCTAATGAAAATTAATTCAGGAAGTTATAGAAATCAAGTAATACTGATATTAAAAGAAATTTTAATAAAATGCAGAAATAGAGTTTAGCTTTATATTTAGGAACTGTTTGGTGATTAATGTATATGTTACTAGTGTGACCAGCCAGTCATCAGTTGAGTTTACTGATCAGTATGACTATCTTATATATTATTTTAAGTGGATAAATTTGTTGTTAAGTTGTTAAATCTTTGTGTGATTTTTAATGATAATACATGAGTGTACAGCTGCTAGCTTAAAGTCTGGTTTTGTATAAATTGCAAACAGTAGCAAATTGTTTCATACATCTTTCGAAGTCAATAGATGCTAAAAGGGTGTGCATAATAATAGCTATCTAGTGTCTACCTATCTAATATCTCCAAACTAGTTTCTGGCTGAGAGCTTTCATTAGTGAGGCACCTTGAATTTGGTAGCAGTGCATCTGAATCTTTAAATATCTAATGCATCCCCTTTTCATTATCCACCTTTACTGCTTAACTATAAAATTATCACCCAAAATTAAAAACACACGAATGTTTGAAATTCAGTTCAATGATTGTAGTTTAAAGGTAATAATAGTTGAAGCAAAAAAGTCTTACTATTAATGAACAAATATCAGTAATAAACTTAAATTAAAGTAATTAAAGTAATCAGACTTTTTATAATTAAAGTTTCAAAATATAAATCATATCGATTTTTTTATCTAATTTTTTTTTAAACAACTTTGTTAATATTCTGATAAGGCAATGATAAAAAATATATAACAAAAGAAATAAAAATTAATAATGAATGAGATGTTCATTATCAAATAAAAGCTACAATAAAGAGAAGTGATACTTTCTCATACTTAACAAACATCTGTCTATTTTTTTTGAAAAGCTAATTTGTCTAATTCAATAATAAAAAGTAATGCAAATTAACAGATAAGAAATTATTGTTAAAATTTAATTAACATATATATATTTCTTGAAGAGAAAAAAATAAAATATTGTATTTTTAAAATATAAATTACACGAGTATTATAAATATATAATTTAAAAAATATATAATTTACCTCAGAGATGAGCCACTTTGAGTCCATGGCCAAATCTAGCCCCTAAAAACATTTATTTCATCACTTAAACATTTTCAAAATATATATATTAAATAGCTTATATAAAACATTTATTTAACGACATGCATAGTACACTACAATGAATTTAATTGTTATCCAAGGTGGCACATTTTCTTAATATTTAACAATTATTTTAAGTATTAAATCATTATTATAGAGGGACATTTAATAAAATGACTTTGATTTAGTAGAAATATATGTATAAAAATGAAAAAAATTGATTTGAACTTTATAAATATTGAAAAGTGAGTTGGTAATCACAACAAAATATACATTAATTGTTGAATAGCCAACAGATCAGAGTGACTTCAGGGTATAAATGAAACCTTTTAAAATTAAAATTTGTTAAATGCTTTTATTGATTTTGGAAAATCAGTTTGTTTGTTTAACCTTGTTTTTTTTTCAAGTTACAATAAAATTTTAAAATCAAGGTTTAATATATTTAAATTCAATAAAATTGCTTGAAAATTGATATATAAATAATCCTTATACCAAAACAATCCATTTGAAACACTCATGTGTTTAGTATATCAACTAGTTTGATAGATATGGAACAAAGAGTAAGAGAAATATGAAAAATATTCAATAACTTTATGGATCCTCATTAATAATTATTCTGAAAAATCTTATTTGCTTCAAATAATGATCATAGAGGGTAATAATTTTTTTTCCAATTTACATAAATAAAAAGCAGTTTTAAGCAATACACATACAAATATATATATATATATGTTAAAATGAAGATTTGCACAGGTTAAATATATAAAATACATATTTTGCAGGTTCATCCATGTTAAAAACTTTTAATATTAATATACTGACATTTTGACTTGGTCACACAAGTCATCCACAGAGTTATAAAAGTATAACTTGTGTGACCAAGTCGAAATGTCAGTATATTAATATTAAAAGTTTTTAACATGAATGAACCCGCAAAATATGTATTTTATATATATTGTAAATATCGATAAATCTACCTATATTTTAAAAAATCATTTGTTGTTATTAAAAAAAATCTCTTTGATTTGATGTTTATATATGGAGTATTATTATTATTGTTTATGGTTATTAGTTATAGTTGTTTGAATTTATTATTTTATTTATATGTTGATAGTACATCATTGTGAATATTTAATTATTATAGATAAATAAAGACATATAAATTGTTGATTATAAAAAAGATTATTTTATTTGTAGTGAATATAAAAAAAAATGCAATATTATTATTTATGTATATATTTATTTTTAAAGCTGTCAAATAAATTTTCAATTTAATATATATTTTTTAATATATGATTGATATTTTTATATATTGAATGTTAATTGTTTTTAAAAAACATATGTAACAATGGTTTTCAAAACTGCATTTTCTGGCACATGTGGAACAACAGTAACAACAAAAAGAAGCCATTATTATGAAGATAGTGATTAAAAAAACTGAAGGTTAAAAATTTGTTGTACTTTGTTTCTTTGAAATTGCCATTCTTAAGAATATTGGAATAGGATAAATTTCTGTAACAAATACATAAACAATGACTGGCTAATATATATATATATATCATAGCCAGGGAGCTGCACCGTTTCCTTTCATTTATTCCAAGGCAGTTTAAAAAGAAAAACTAAGCAAATTTCAACACATGAATTTCAACGCGTCTGAAGCTGAAATTTGATATAGCTATCTGGAATCTATAATGGTCAATCTAATAATAGTCTGGAGATAACTAAAATTAATTAATATATTGGATTCAACATGTCAATTATTATTTTTTTTTCAAGGAGAGAAATTAAAAAAAATGAAGTATATATGTGCATTTGAAAACAAATAATTTTTTCTAACGTGCTATTTCTTCAATTTAACTTTAGATAGAATGCATTCTAATATTAAACAAATAAAGGAATAAAACAACGGAATAAGTTGACTTTTGAAAGAAAAATGAACAAGTTAAACTTTAAAACAAAAAGGTAGTAAATAATTTTATTAATATAAATGATATATATATATATATTATTTGAGATTGATCTTTTTTTTTTTATTTAATTATAAAATTAAAACGTTTTTATAAATATCATTCTATTCAATTCAAGCGTTTTGTTGTCTAAAAAACAACAAACATTTAACAGGTGTCAAAATTAACACTTAAGTAATTTAAAATTTTAAAGTATGGCTTATAAGTTTGGGTTGCATATGGGTTGCTATATGTATATTTTAATAATATGCAAATTTTATTATAAATTTTTTTTTATTATTTATTTATCTATTTTCATTTTTTTAAACTTCATATAATAATTCTTATGCAGACCTAAACAATAATTTATATATTTGCTGGATATAATATACTTTTATTTTGATTTATTTTTAATTTTGAATATTTAAAAAATATAAATATGGATTTATGTTTATAATAATGCATACTTGTTGAGTACAGATATGTCTTTATCTATTTAATATATATACTTATTGAAAGTATATATATGTATATTTTTTTTGTATTTGGGTTTGTATTTAAACTTATTTAAAACATTGATACTACCTAAAATTAAACCATAATATAGAAATAAAGGATGTACTATTTGTTTTATAAGTAATGCCTTTGTAATTTATTTGAAAGAGTATTAATATTTTATTCTTATTTTTCTTTTAGTGCCAGAGTCATTATGAAATTAATTGAATTCACAATTTAATAGAGGATAACTTCGTATTTCACTTATTATTTAGTCTTTAGGTTACTTACACATATTATTGTTCATTGATATGTTTAGATATACATACATTTACTTATTAGATGTGTATATTGGATTTAATAGAATTCCCTTTGTTTCTGATATATATATATATATATATATATATATAGAAAATATATATATATATATATATATATATATATATATATATATATATATTTGATTAGTTAGTCATATCAACCTTGAGAATAAATTATAATGATAGATCTCATTGCTCTGTATGATTTTAGATTTATTTCATGTATAGCTAGTTGCAAGGGCATATAAACAATTTATTTAAATATAACTGGGATAATTTTATCTTTCTTCATTTAAATTATACAATTTATTATATTAAGCTTTCTCAACAATTGGATTCATTTAGATTACATATATTCCAATACATTTATCATCCAATGTTTGAAGCATTATTTTCTTCTCATATATTGACGTTCCATTACATTTGAAGAAAAGCTGTAGAAGAAAATAAAAGTCTTAAGAATGTAAAACAACATTTTGGTATTGGTAGGAAATTTATATCTGCAATAAGGAAAAAAGATGGAATTATTACTAAAAAGAGGGATGACATTATGAAATTGGTAGAAGATTTTTATCAAGAATTATATAGTAATAAAGAACAAGTACCTCCTATATCTATTACATCTTCCGAATTGCCCAGAATTTTAAATGAAGAAGTGAGAAATGCAATTAAATGTATGAAAAAAGGAAAGGCTCCAGGTAATGATGGAATTATAATTGATATATTAAAAGAAGTAGGTGAAGAAACAGAAAAAATATTAGCAAAGTTATATACCAAATGTCTAAATGATAAAGATGTACCGGATGATTGGAAGAATGCAGTAATAATATTAATATTTAAAAAAGGTGATAAAGAAGATATTAGAAATTACAGACCTATCAGCCTTTTATCAGTTTTATATAAAATTTTACCAAGATAATTACAACTCGTCTACAGAGAACCTTGGATTTTCACCAACCAAGAGAACAAGCTGGATTTAAAAGTGGTTTTAGTACAGTAGATCATATTCAAGTATTGAGAGAAGTTATAGAAAGGACAAATGAATATGAGTTGTCATTATGTTTTGGATTTGTAGATTATGAAAAGGCATTTGATTCTATAAACATTTCTTCAGTGATTAAAGCATTGGATCATCAAGATATAGATCCAGGATATTGTCATATTTTAAAGAATATTTATAAAAATGCAACAGCAACAATTAGATTACATAATGATACTGGGAAAGTCAACATTGAGAAAGGTGTAAGACAAGGTGACTCCATATCTCCAAAACTTTTTACAGCAGTGCTGCAAGAAGTATTTTGTGGATTAAAATGGGAAACTAAAGGAGTGAAAGTAAATGGAGATTATTTAAGTCATTTAGATTTCGCAGATGATGTAGTTGTTTTTGCAAATAATGCTTCTGAGCTGCAGGAAATGTTGCAGGAGTTATCAGATGAAAGTAGAAAGTAGGACTAAAGATAAATGTTAAAAAGACTAAAGTAATGTTTAATCGATTTGCTCAAAATATGAAAATAAAGATTGATTATGATGAATTAGAAGAAGTTAAGAGTTACAAATACCTTGGTCAGATTATTAATACAGATGGAAACATAATAGAGGAAATTAATCATAGAATTAAACTTGGTTGGAGTGCTTTTGGTAGAAATAACTTGATATTAAAAGGAAATATGCCTATGTGTTTGAAAAGAAAGGTTTTTAACAAATCTGTTTTACCAGTTCTTACTTATGGATCTGAGACTTGGACACTTAATAGAAGATCAATACAGAGACTTCAGACCACTCAAAGAAGTATGGAGAGATGTATGTTGGGAGTAACAAGAAGAGATCGAAAACGCAATGTATCGGTAAGAGAACAAACATGTGTTACTGACCTCATTGAAAAAATTAAAAGATTGAAGTGGAGTTGGGCTGGACATATTGCTAGAAGAGATGATAATAGATGGACAATTGAAATTTTAAACTGGATTCCAAGAGATCGTAAAAGACCCAGAAGGAGACCACATGTAAGATGGATGGATGAAATAAGAAAATGTGTAGGGGTGATGTGGAGAAGAGAAGCTAAAGATCGGAGAAGATGGATTAAACTTGGAGAGACCTTCATCCTGCAGTGGATTGATAATGGTTGATAATGATGATGATGATGATATATTTTCCATTACATTTGGCACCACAAACTGTAGGTCCCAGTTAACTGATGATTGGTATAATGGAGTAAAAGTACATTCCATTACATTTGGATGCCACAATGTGGTCAGCATAATATGTGTGTTCAATTGTCCATTACATTTGGCACAACAACTAGGGCTCAAAATAAGCTAATTAAGGCTTGAAATACACCACATACCTGAGAGATGTGTAGTATATATAGTGATATGAGATGTATAGCTTAAAGAAAGAGAAGCATTTTTGTGTGTTTAATTTTTTTTTATATATATATAAATATATTAAATTTAAGCGTAAACAGATAATATAATAATGTGAAAGTTAAACACCTTCAAACAGATACGCTTTAAAAATGCTTAAGTGACAGCCAATCAGATGAAGGTGTTTAACTTTCACATTATTATATTATCTGTTTATGCTTAAATTTAATATATTTACATTTATTAATATCATTTCATTAGATTTAAAAATATTTCTTCGTTGTAAATCGGATGATTTCGCGTTGTTAATTTATATATATAATATTTAGTGGATTAAATGTGAAGGTATTTAGCTTCACACTCTTAGTTCAAAATGCTTGAGTATGGCTTATTTAAATATAATTGAGGCATATATTAAGATGGATCCATCTTTTTCTAATAGTTCTGGCTTGTGTTTTAGAATTTAGAGTCCCATGTGATGCCATTATTCCATCTGATTGGCTGTCACTTAAGCATTTTTAAAGCGTATCTGTTTGAAGGTGTTTAACTTTCATGTTATGAGATATATATATATATATATATATATATATATATATATATATATATATATATATATATATATATATATATATATATATATATATATATAGAAATATTTTGGCCTTATGTTTAGATGGTGATGGTTACTGTTATTGCATTTGTTTTTTATGATGAGAGATAAATACAGTCAATAAACAGCTTAGTTTCAATTTAAAAATTATATTGATGGTGTTAAATTATAGAGTAATAATTTTGTTCATATTTGAAAAAATTTTGTTGTAGAAAATCTATAATTTTGAAGGTTGGATTGGATATTTGATTGTTGGAGTTTGGTTGGTTTTGTTGCAAGTATTGATGATGGATGGGAAATCTTTGTCTTTGTCTTGAGGGTGTGATGTATTCATGTCACTTGTGACTGATTGATCTCATTCACTGCTCCAACCCAAATTTTGATGTTTCTTACTATTTATCATGAAGCAGTTAACAGTAGTCCTGCCATGATTTTACCTCTAAATCTCCAGAGAGAGTAAGGTATAGTTTTTTTTGATATATGTATAATATTTGCCTCTAAGACTCCCAAAGTTGAGCAAGAAAATATTTTATAAATAATAGCTCCTAAGACTTAGATGTAAGCAGGGCAGTGTAATAGTGTTTGTAGAAAACTTTGGATGGGTTGTAGTAGCTTAGAGAGACTGAAATGTGATGATAATCTGAGTGTTCATGGAGCATTGTATACTTTAAGAGCAGTGATTGAATTCTTTTATCTATCTCAAAATTGTGAAATGCTAATCATTCTTTTGGCTGTTAGTATCTGTCAGATCTTTAGAGGAATGGATGAGTATATAACATAAAAATATATAGCATCAAACTTTGGAGCTCGGTTAATTAATTATTGTTGATGACAAATAATTTATTACATTTGATTATCAATTAGGATTTAAAAAACAAACATATCAATGTTTTATTTTCCATTATAAGTGACCTTTAAACATGAAGTTCAATTAGTGAATGTTTGTTGATGATAAATTGCACTAGTACAATTTTAGTAAAATAATGTTTCGGGCAGAAAAGTAAATAATAAGTGAAGTTGATTGTTTTTTTATCTATATAAAATGGTATTAAGTTTTAAGGTCCAGAAAATTTATAGCTATCAATTTAATAATTTTATGCTTAACTACCATTATTTTGAATGAGAAAGTTATCTCACAATATTATTGAATTAGTTATTTTTAAGGCATGTGAACATTTTATTATATTTTAAATACTTCAAGGTTATATTGAATTTGATATGAAATTTCCACATTTCAATATTGTATAAGTATAGAATCCTTATTATCATTACACATAAATAAATGTTAGCTAGTGATCTCAGTTGTTACTCTCTCTATATATATATTTTAGAGAAATTTGTTGATATTATGGTGATAGATGAGATTTTATTTATAAACCAAGAAGTTCATGAGTTCAAACAACTGAAATTTAGATTGTTGGATAGCTACTATGTATAATAAAATTAAAAGGCTTGTACTTTGCTTGGTTGAGTAATTGCTTGTTGGGATAATGATTGGAGATGGTGAGCCCTTGATCTGTGGTAATTACTATATAGTAATACATATATATCTTAGATTTTGTATGAGTATATAATATTGCAGTTCTAGTAATAATGGATAACAGTAATGAAATGCCAGTTAGTGGTAATTTTGATTTAAGGAATTTAATGGAGAAACAAATAACTTCTGAAGTAGTTGCTGATAATCTTCACAAGGAGATTGAAATGATAGTTGATAATTACACAGATAGTATGTGGGAATCTATAGATAGTATACTTGAGAAGAGAAACCAAATAATTGATAAATACACAGATAGTATGTGTGAATCTATAGATCGTATATTTGAGAAGAGGGAACAGATGATTAATAAATATATCCATGAGTTCGTGAGGTTGATTGAAGAAAGGATGTGGAAAGAAACTCAATTTATTAATAAAAATGTTGAAGATGATAAATCATCTGTTGAGATAGTTAGTCAAAATGTTAAAGTAGTAGATGATAATTTGAAAAATAAATTAGGGGAGAATAATAAATTACAAAATATTGAATCTAAAAGTATAGAAACTGAATCTAAGCCATCAGTTGAGATAATTGATAAGGATATAGCAAATCAGAAAGTATCTTTCAAAGTAATTGATAAATCTGTTAAAGTAACTAGTACAGATTTGAAAAAGCGTAAAGAACCTATTAGTTTAATTAGTAAAAGTATGGCAGAAAATAGACAACTTGTTAAAATAATAAAAAAAGCAAATCCACAAGTAATTAAGATAGTTAATGAAGATATTAACTTATGTAGTAGTTTGGCAGAAGAAAACAAAGATTCTGTTAAATTAGTTAACAAGGATGTAAATGATAATGTATCATTTGATAAGATAGCAGAAGATGATTTAAGAAAAGACAAATTTTTTATTGAATTAACTAGTAATGAAACCCAGTTATCTGTTGAAAAAATTAGTACAAATAGTGAGTTAATTCATGAAGAAATAGAGATTCAAAATGAATCTGTTGAATTGGTTACTAAAGAACTAGAAGCAAATATACTGTCTGTTGAGTTGATAGATGATAGGGAAGAAGATAAACCATTGATAGATTTAGTAAATGGGAAAAATTTTTAAAATGAAGAATTAATTAGAAAGATTCTTGAATCAGTTGATGAAAAGAAAAAAGCATAAAGAATCTATTGAAATGATTAAGAAAGATATAGATGTGAATGTGGAGATACAAAAGAAAGATTATAGTTGTGTGGAGGTAAAGTTAGATTTTCAGACTATGATAAAAGAAGTAATGGCAAGAGAGGTAGAGACACAATGACAAATAAAAAGGATAGATGAAACGATATTAGAAATTTGGAGATATAGTCAAGTGTTAGAGGAATGTAAAATGGAGATAAAGAAGAATAGGGAATTATGAGAGAGATCACTAAAACAGTTAGGGATAAATTCAAAATCTCAAAATTCTATTGAGGAAATAGTATTGAATGTTTCTAGTAAATCGGAAGGAGAGGATTTGATTTTTCAAAGTCAGATTAATAAAGATGAAGAGACTGTTGAAGTAATTAATGGAAATAATAAATTATGTGTTGAAATAGTGAAAGAACCTGAAGAATCTTTTAAGTTGATTAGTGAGGATAAAAGAGTTAATGAGAATTTAGAAATAAAATTAGACCCATTAGATGAAAAATATCTAGAGTTATTAAATAATGAATTACTGAAGATTACTGGCAATACTAGTAATAAATTCAAGAATAAAATACAAAATATAATTCAGAAATCTAATACTAAGTATGAAAATATTTATCTAAAATTTGATATTTACAAAGAAATGGTATTTACAAAAATTAAAAATATAATGCCTAATATAAATTTTATCAGATTAGAAATTGATCCGAATAGATACACAGGCAAAGCCAAAATAAAATTCAAATTTAGAGATAATGAGAAAATTAAAATAGATTTTCTTAAGGAGATACTTAATGATAAAAAAATATGAGGAAGATTAAAATGAAATTTAAAGGAATAAATAAAAAGGTATTCAATTTAAATATTGGTAGAAAGATTATTGATGTAGAAAAAGAAATTGGAAAAGCTAAGATCAAACTTAAAATGATAGAAGATGATCTGATTAATATAGATTTTTTTGAAGAAAATGTAAATAAAGAAGAAGATATTGGAAAAGCCAAAGTTAAACTTAAAGTTATAGATGGAATGATAAATAATATTGATTTTCTTGGAGAGAATATTGATAAGGAAAGAAATGTAGGGAAAGCAAAGGTAAAATTTAAAAGAATGAGAAAAAAGATATTTGATCTGAATCTTGGTAGAAAGATTATTGATAAGGAAAAAGAAATTGGCAAAGCCAAAATTAAACTTAAAATAATAAGTGATGATGTGATTAGTAAAGATTTTCTTCGAGAAAATATAGCTACAGAAGGAGATTTAAGTAAACTTAAAGTCAAACTGAAAAGAATTAATATAGAACAGGATAATGTTAATGGTGTAAAACAAAATGATTTTCAAGAATTTTTTAATGTTGAAATTGTATCACATCAATCTGATTTGCAATTTTTAAAGGATTATTTAGAAAATTTGAATGAATACCATTCAAAATTGCCCAAAGTATTGTTTTTAATTGAACATAGAACAAGTGAAGTAAAACAAAGACTTACTCAAGTCGATGATGTTTATCAAGATATTCAAATGAAAGGTAATAGATTATCTGATAAAGTAGCAACTGTTATTGATAAAATTAAGAATTATGTTAGTGCTTATGATCAAGTTAGTATTTACATAAAGGATATAGAGGCAGAATCTAAGGAGATCATAGCAAAATCTTTAGATGCTGATCCCAAAATTATTCAAAAGCAATTGAATTATACCAAAACATTATATGGATATCTTGTAAATCAAAGCAAACTTCTTCACAGAGTTCAACAAACTGGAAATTTTTTCTGAGAACAATTAAAAGGGACTTTTGATTATTTTTTTTATTTAAAGAAAACTCAGACAAAGATCTAGATGATCTGAAAGATAGATATGAACAAATGAATATGGTTATTAGTAAAAAAAGTAATATTTCAAACCATGTTAGTCCTCAGAAAGATTACAAATTTGAGAAGTTTTTGAATATCTCATAATTAATTAGTTATTTGCAAAGACATTTGTTTAGGTGGATTAGGGGGTATTGTAAATATTGATAAATCTACCTATATTTTAAAAATCATTTGTTGTTATTAAAAAAAATCTCTTTGATTTGATGTTTATATATGGAGTATTATTAATATTGTTTATGGTAATTAGGTATAGTTGTTTGAATTTATTATTTTATTTATATGTTGATAGTACATCGCTGTGAATATTTAATTATTATAGATAAATAAAGACATATAAATTGTTGATTATAAAAAAGATTATTTTATTTGTAGTGATTATTAAAAAAATGCAATATTATTATTTATGTATATATATATTTTTAAAGCAGTCAAATAAATTTTCAATTTAATATTTTTTTTAATATATGATTGATATTTTTATATATTGAATGTTAATTGTTTTAAAAAAACATATGTAACAATGGTTTTCAAAACTGCATTTGCTGGCACATGTGGAACAACAGCAACAACAACAATAAAAAAAAGCTCTTATTAGGAAGATAGTGATTAAAAAAACTGAAGGATAAAAATTTGTTGTACTTGGTTTCTTTTAAATTGCCATTCTTAAGAGTAGTGGAATAAGATAAATTTCTGTAATAAATACATAAACAATGACTGGCTAATATATATATATCGCAGCCAGGGAGCTGCACCATTTCCTTTCATTTATCCCAAGGCAGTTTAAAAAGAAAAACTAAGCAAATTTCAACACATGAATTTCAATGTGTCTAAAGCCGATATTTGATATAGCTATCTGGAATCTATAATGGTCAATCTAATAATAATATGGAGGTAACTAAAATTAATTAATATATTGGATTCAACATGTGTATTATTATTTTTTGTCAAGGAGAGAAATTTAAAAAAATGAAGTATATATGTGCATTTGGAAACCAATAATTTTTTTTAACGTGCTATTTCTTCAATTTAACTTTAGATAGAATGCATTCTAATATTAAACAAATAAAGGAATAAAACAATGGAATAAGTTGACTTTTGAAAGAAAAATGAACAAGTTAAACTTTAAAACAAAAAGGTAGTAAATAATTTTATTAATATAAATGATATATATATATTTTTGAGATCAATATTTTTTTTTTATTTAATTATAAAATTAAAACGTTTTTATAAATATCATTCTATTCAATTCAAGTGTTTTGTTTTCTAAAAAACAACAAACGTTTAACAGGTGTCAAAATTAACACTTAAGTAATTTAAAATTTTAAAGTATGGCTTATAAGTTTGGGTTGCATATGGGTTGCTATATGTATATTTTAATAAGTAAAATTTATATACGCAAATTTTATTATAAAATTTTTTTTATTATTATTTATTTATCTATTTTCATTTTTTTTAACTTCATATAATAATTCTTATGCAGACCTAAACAATAATTTATATATTTGCTGGATATAATATACTTTTATTTTTATTTATTTTTAATTTTGAATATTTAAAAAATATAAATATGGATTTGTGTTTATAATAATGCATACTTGTTGAGCACAAATATGTCTTTATCTATTTAATATATATACTTATTGCAAGTATATATATGTATATTTTTTTGTATTTGGGTTTGTATTTAAACTTATTAAAAACATTGATACTACCTAAACTTAAACCATAATATAGAAATAAAGGATGTACTATTTGTTTTATAAGTAATGCCTTTGTAATTTATTTGAAAGAGTATTAATATTTTATTCTTATTTTTCTTTTAGTGCCAGAGTCATTATGAAATTAATTGAATTCACAATTTAATAGAGGATAACTTCGTATTTCACTTATTATTTAGTCTTTAGGGTACTTACACATATTATTGTTCATTGATATGTTTAGATATACATAAATTTACTTATTAGATGTGTATATTGGATTTAATAGAATTCCCTTTGTTTCTGATATATATATATATTTGATTAGTTAGTCATATCAACCTTGAGAAAAAATTATAATGATAGATCTCATTGCTCTGTATGATTTTAGATTTATTTCATGTATAGCTAGTTGGAAGGGCATATAAACAATTTATTTAAATATAACTGGGATAATTTTATCTTTCTTCATTTAAATTATACAATTTATTATATTAGGCTTTCTCAACAATTGGATTCATTTAGATTACATATATTCCATTACATTTATCATCCAATGTTTGAAGCATTATTTTCTTCTCATATATTGACGTTCTATTACATTTGATGTATAATATGTTTATATATATATATATTATATATATATATATATATATATATATATATATATATATATATATATATATATATATTTTCCATTACAGTTGGCACCACAAACTGTAGGTCCCAGTTAACTGATGATTGGTATAATGGAGTAAAAGTACGTTCCATTACAATATATATATATATATTCTACCGTCCCCCTTCTCCTTTACACCGGCTCCCTATTAAACCGTTCATAAAAAGGGATTGTGAGCTCCAAAACAAACATGATACAGCGTAAAGATTTATTTATTTTTTCTTATATCAATAGTTGTTCATTATCAACACAAGAGGGCGCCAGATACGATGATTTGATTCACAATTTAATTTCTCGCATCACCTTACGTCATATCAAAACGATTTTGAAGTCTAATCCCTGCCCATAAGCTCGAACTCCCAGCATGGACCAATAGGGGTCACTCAGGGTCGCGATGTAATTGCCTTCAAGACTATTATTCTGGCAAATGACACAATATTAATCAATGGATAAGAAGATCGTCGATTAACAGATCGGTCAACATTGGACGGGATTTTATTTAAGCTAATACTAATGTTGGTTGAGGCATCATTAGAATAAACAATTAGACGCTTATAATATCATCCCCCCTTTTATCCTACAGTCCAATAGAATTATTTATACTAGCTCTATTGACATTTACTTATACTTATTAATAATAGGCCCTCCCAACTCTTAAACCTATCTTAACCACATAATAAGTAAACATCGTGACTTACGGCACGATGAAATTTAAAAGAAATAAACAAAACAACAAAAAAAAAAATATAAGAAAGACAAATTTAAAAGTAAAATAATTAATTGCATGAATAAATGCTGATTTTAGTAATAATTTCAAAAAAAATATATATTTAATTATAGAGAATGATTTGAGGAATGCTCGACTTGTTTAAATTAAAAAAAAAAAATTTATTGAATATAAAAAAAATGAAACATTGATTAATAGCTTTATTTGCACGCACATACGCGCATTCTCACACTTGCACAGAAAAGAAAATATTATGCATAATAAACATGGATGATAAAATATATTTCCTTCTTTTACATTTTTGAAATTAGGTGTGTGTTATAGTTTATCTGCGAAAAAAAATAATAATTAGGATCAAAGTTCATAACTGGAAAAGTCCTAAGATTTAAATATGAGGAACTATGTAGCATCTGATATTTTTATTTACAAAAGTTGAGATTAAAATAATAAGATTTAAATATGAGGGATTACGGATCATTTTATATTTTGATTTACGAAAGTTAATTTAATTAATTATGAGATTCCTTTTAA
Organism: Epiperipatus broadwayi; assembly: GCA_028023455.1. NCBI lineage: Eukaryota > Metazoa > Onychophora > Udeonychophora > Euonychophora > Peripatidae > Epiperipatus > Epiperipatus broadwayi. The sequence goes on along the minus strand of JAQFVV010000745.1, from coordinate 30,290 downwards.
AGTATAAACCCTTACCCCCCCCCCCCCCCAAAAAACCTTTATATATATCATATATATATCCCCCACAAACCTCCCCCAAAATTTTTTAAAAAAATTAAAAAAATTTTTTTAAAAAAAAAAAAAAATTTTTGGATTCAATATATATATATATATATATTATTTTATAGTTTGTTTTAATGTAAAGATTTGATTAAAACTCAAATTAAAATTTAAAATAAACATTTATTATATTTAATAAAAATGTAATTTACAATCAGAGTTTTTGTTAGTAAGCAGCCAGACATACATATTAACAAAAAAGTTACAATTATTGCCTTCAGAAATAAAAAGCAGTGGTTGGATAAAAATCTCACACATTTTGATGTCAAATTTTTTGGAGTTTAAAAGTAAAAATAAGTAAAACAAAAATTTTCACCTTACAAAGACAAGAAGGCAGTTGTAATAGTCAGTAAGTAAATAAACATGTCATTTAAAATAGTTGCTCTGCAATATGATGAGTAAAAAGAAATTCTAAAATGCTGCCATCAAATTCTCCTCCATTCTGTTATATTATCATATAATATTTTGGAAGTTCTGAATGAAAACAAATGAATAAAATTTTTCATTTTACAGAGGTAGTTGGAATGCTTAGTAAGTAATAAAGAACTCATTTAGATTGGAAAAAAAATTCGATAATAAAGAATTAATATATACTATAAATAATGTATTTGTATAAATGATTATTTGCAACAACCACAGTAATAAGTAAAAAACTCTTAAAATCCAAAAATAATTTACAGATTTGAGACATTCTATAATTATCTATATATATTGTAACCTGAATAAAAAAGGGGGGGGGGAGATGGGAGGAAAGAAAGAAATTGGAATGTGAGAGAGGAAAGGAAAGAGATGAGAGAATGAGAGAGGGGAAAGAAGAGGAGGATGAGAAGATAAGATAGTGAGAAACCAAGAGAAAGGAGAGAAAAAGAGAGATAGGAAGAAGATAAGAGAAATAAATAAATAAATAATCAGAAACTCTTCAGCTAGCCACAGCAGGGTTACAATAAAATTTTACAAAGATGATAGTACAGAGAGACCTATAACAAAATGGAGGAAAAATCATACAATATTGCCAAACAATCAGGACATAATAATAATAATTTGGAATAGATTATTGAGGAAAATTTATACTTTATCAAATATTTATAAAACTCATCACTCCATCAAATCATATTTTCTGAGCACAACAGGTTTGTGACTAAAAAAATATCTTCTACTAAAGTTTCCTATCTCATATCTCCAAAATAAACACTATTCTTGTCATTGCTTCTAATAACATAATTTATAATAAATTAAATGCAACAAAATAACATAAGGGGTGCTTTTTTTCCTAGCACAGGGAACAAACAACAAATACCCATCATATACTAGTAATACTTAATATTGAGTTATAGAAAATTAAGTAAATCAATGCAAAAACAACAAGAGTAAATGATCTCAGGATTCTTACTATACTCTTGTAAAAACACTAAGATGAAGTTGCCGACAAAGTAAATGGATAGGTAAATGAGTAGCTGAATGATATCTTGACTGACTATAGGAAGCAAACACTTACTTGATGTGACCAAGTCCTACTACTACTAGACAACAATATTTATCAAAATTATTAAAAAGATATTTACCTAAATATTTAATTGTATAACTAAAATACACAAAATTTAGACTAATTATAGTCTCAGACATCACTCAAGATGAAAAAAGGACAAGGGTGCTTTTTATGTCCCTCTATCTTCCCACAGACAACTTTCATAAGCAACTAAATGTAAACTCGACCTTGACATTAAAATAATACAATAGCATGCATTCTAAAATATTATGGATAATCTTTCAAAATATGAATCTATTTTCATTTTATATTGCACCATCTTTTACCTTAAAAAATAAGACAGTTTAAAATCATTCTTAAGCAAATTATTACTTTTGGTATCTGAAAACATAAAATTATCTGTTACAGTGATTTCATCCAGAAATCACATTTATATGCATAAGTTTATTTTATTTCTGTGGATAGACAAGTATTCTGTATAGCATTGATTAAACGAAATAATTAATATTGTGAACCCAAGACAATCACATAAACAAAAAAAGCAGAAACTAAATTTATTTTTTAAATAAATAGTCAGTAAATTTATTTACAATATAATATAATAAAATAAAATTTACAACTTGGAAAGATTGCCAAGATAGCGCTATTAACAAATATAGTTATTTGACTGATTGTATTTAACAAAATCTTTTGGTCTTATACACCAACTACTAAGGTTTGTTAAAAAAATAAATCATTTTACGTAACTCACCCTATTTAACAGTTTATTTAAATGGAGAGTTAACAATAGCCAATTTTATACATCTCCAATATAAGTAATCCCTTAACAAATTTTTGGGCATCATAAAATTTATATGCTTTACATTGGATTAATCATTAGTTTATTAACATATCATTTCTCTTTATTTATTCATTCATTCTAAATTAAAGCATTATAAAAATTAGTGACCAGGATTAGCTGACTGATTTGCTAATGCTTGATATTATCAGCAAACTACATTTAAGCAATGGATGGCATATCTAAAATAACTCTCAAATTACAAACAAAGACTCTCCTATTGTTGAGGATTTTGAACTAACAAATAACCAAAATAAATAAATGAAATGTATGCGACATTCATCAGAAGTCATTTGCACACATAAAATTAAGAACTTACTGTCCACATAATATAAATTATTAAAATGTTCAAAGTAAATGATTTACACATCCATCAGCAAAAGTTCTAGATGAATACAGCAATTACATATCATGTGTGGATTGCACCTACTGGGCATATGCTTACAAGTTAAACATTTAAAGTTACTGACTATTGTTGGTTGGTTTGTGAATTATTATAGTATCATAATAGCACAATACAGTCATTGTTAGACCTTTAAGAATTAAAATAACTGAGTGCTACCTGAAGAAACTAAATCCTTTAAACTAGCTTATCTTGTCATCATATATCAAAATACAAAGCAACCTAACATACTATAGTGGAAAAATAGCTTTAAACACTTCATGAGTGATAGGACAAAATAGATTCCACAGAGCAAGCTAATGTAAATCAGTAAATATATCATAAGAATGGTGGCTTCCAAACACCTACTTCTGAGACAAAAAAGGATGCCTGGACCTTTGTCACAGCATATCAGGAAAACATGGACAGACACACCAAGAACAGGTACCTTCTAAATATGTGATAATAGACAGTGGAAATAAGCACTATCACTTCATGGAACAGAATATAACAAGGATGGGGAACTTATCCACTCCACCAAATACACTAATAAATATCATAGGGTCTAACACTATGAGACTAAGCAATACTATAACTAACAATGACAAAACACCAACATCACTATAACTAACTAAAGTCAAATTCAACATTTAATTATACTAACAATAAGCAATGTCTTAACCAACAAATGGAATTTAAGTCAACTGACTGAAAAATTAATAAAGAAATTTTAATAGCACATGAAACTTTTGTCACAAAGTTACAATTCACATGTGTGTGAAATATTAAAATTATGAGAACCAGTGGACATAAGTCATAATGTGAAAGAAGTGTGAGAGTACTAATTTTCAATGCATAAAAAAATACTAGTGGTTATAATTACTACTGCGTTTATGCAAAATTATAAAAGAAAAACTTCTGATAATTAATTACTTTGGCTATTCAGCATATAACTGAGTTAGATCTTATACATTTCAAATAATTTTTATGAGATGGAAAATCTCCACTGACTCAAAATAGATAAAATATAATTTATCTTATCAAGCACACACCAAATATATAATAAATATTACCTGACAATGTGTAAAATATCCACATATTCTGATAAACCCATCAAAATTAAAATTACATAAATTAATTACCTGGTACACTTATGAAATTGAATGGTGTTACATTAAATATAACAAAATTTCAGCAAAAATATTGTATAAATTTTTTTTACCAATATAAAAAAAATACTTTAGTTCATAAGTGAGTTTTCTTGACACTGAGCCATCTGTTAAGCACATATATATCAATTCAACTGGTGAGCTTCTAGTCAAAACTATTATTTCATACATGGCAAATAAAATTTACAAAACAAAACATATATGACAGTTCTTATGTCTAATTTAGTTCTAAAATATATATAAGTATTTCTAAATATAATCAGCAAAATGAATGAAAATAAAACGATAATGAGTTGCAACTGGGAAATGACAACATTGTAATAGAATAACTATTATAACTGATAAATAATTTTGGGATCCTGCTGGTTTATTGGATTAATAATGTAGCTTCATTTTTACTTTTTTGAAGAACATATTTTAAGTATTTGAAACTTATTTGTGGAAAATAATGAGATGTTTCCAGATTATTATTTAATACATTTGCATAATATGATTTATAAGACATTTTATTAGTAAGGAATAATTTCAGCATATCAGAACATCTTTAGAAAACATTCCTACTAACTTCATAGTATAGATTGACAAGTAAATATTTTATATTTCCTACAAATAATATGTTATATTACTTCTTCAAAATTTTAATTAAAGAGTTTTACCATAGTAAAACATTTTTCTAAATTTATTATCCCTCAAGCATATGTTCCATATACTAAGGGTATTGATAAAGCATGCTAATTATTTAAACATTATATTTTTAAATTATTCTATAAACAGTTCCAATGGCAATTAATAATTTTAGACATTAAATAATCAAACTAGTAGAATGCATTTTTGAACTTAAATATGCAACTTAAATAAGTCTATGCATTTTAATTTTCTTCTTTTAAAATTTATCCCAATAATGAAACAACTGAGCAAAATAAGAACTGGAACATTGTTCTGCATAGTTTTGATTATCAAATTTGTAAATAAATACAACAACTGCTTAGTGTTAAACTTATTCTATAGTTAATTTTATTAAAATAATTAGTAATAATGATAAAACTCCTTCAAAGCATTTTTATGCTAATTAAGAAAGATTAATTGTAATTCAGTTATCAAAAATGAGTTATCTAAAAGTTACCTGAGCTTCATTGTTGACTTCTTAATAGTTACGTTTAAATTAAAAACCTTTAGGAAAAATAATAAGATTATAAAAAATTATTACTTTGAAATTTTATCTTGTACCAGAATTCAACCAGACCAGATGAGAAGGAAAAGAGATGTGTTAATCAATCAATGACACCATTTTAGTCTAGATATTTTAAAAATGACACATGACTGAATGAACTTAAATTGATAAAAAATAATTAACAAAGTATTCTTATAAAATATTATATAAAAATAATTACAACATTTATTGATTGAATTACATTTGAGTATTTAAATCAATAAATACTCTATTCATTAAATTACCTTAACTAATATTACAATTATTTATTCATTTATATTTCCTCTTTTTTTAACATGACTTCAAATAACTCTAAATAAAACCATTTAGTTAATTATAAAACATAATTTCCCTGCATCCATGCACACAGATATTCCCCATATGACAAAAAAATGACATTCTAAACTTTGAGTTAATCTATCAACTACTTTTTAAATAGCTAATTGTAATTTATTACAACCACCAAATAAAATATTAAAAGTTATTAAATATTATAATTACTTTTATAAACCCAAAGCTGACCTATTCTAAATTAATATTTTCACTTTTATACCATTATTCTAAAATTTATTACAAAACTTAATTTTAAGTTAATTTTACCTTCTCTACCCTCTCCTGTCTTATAGCTAAATGACTATACTATTAGAATACTATTTTCTGGCACACATTTTAATATAATACTGTTATTTTATTAATGAATGAAGTAATTAAAAGCAATATAAGCTATTATGTTTATGATACTTATACAACATGACTATTTTTTATATCCAGTAACTAAGTAAAATAGTTAAGCTAAGATAAGCAATTGGAAAAAGTGTGAAATCACTTGGTTACACTATATATTCTAAAGAATGATAAAGATATGTAAGAAATTGTGATCTGGGCCTTCTGATGAGTGCTGGTTCAGCACAAAATATGAATCTTGGGGATCATAGTTAGTTTTTACATGTCTTTGGTCATACATTTAGGATTAGATCCATCTATAAGGTGTTAAAAGTTGATAGAAATCAGTACCTACTTTGCATGAGAGTGGTGTAGTGAAAGTTTCACTACATAAATATATTTATTATTGGATAATATTTAATCTAACAAATGACTAATGAAAATCACAAAGTAAAAAACTGTTGGAAAAACATGCAGAAATATCTGGGGAAAAAGCATGTTGACATGAGAAAAAAAATCATAAGTCTACAAAAACACTTATATTTAAAATATATATTAAAATAAAATAATAATATTTTTACTAATTAAAACATACATTTACAACATATACACATGTATTATTATGTATACATACTAAATATGATATATGCATAAGGGGTATACATTTTAACTTATAGCACAATTATCTTGATGTATATATATTGAACCGGGTCCATTCAAAAGTAATTGTTTTATTGGGTTTTAACCTTTTTTTAACATAATTTTAATTTTTACATATTTTTATATTATAAATATTAGGTGAATGGATTGGCCCTTCAAGCAGAGAAGAGAATACCATTTATAGCAGAGCTATCAACAATACCCATGTTCAGACTGAGATATGCAAAGCATAACTCAATCACATTTCCAGACTGTGTCCCATCTCGACTGCTAGATTCAAATTCCTACCATCCAAACCATTTTATTTGTTTAGAGGTAAACTTCAGGCACCAGCTAATTAAATGGAGTAACTAATATGTCCTGATGGTAGGCCCACAATCCAGCACTCAGAATATATCATGACTAGCTCAATTGAAAAGTACTTCAATAAATTGTGGTTTTAACTAATGGTATGAGTAAAGAACTGACCAACATTATACTTTATTTCAACTAAACTGCTTACTATAATTTGTAAACAAATTATAAATTTTTAATTAAATATAAACAATGATTTATAATAACTCAGGCACCACATATTATAATAAGACAAATTTTAATATAATTTACACAAAGCATTAAAGATAAATACAAGCATTCAAATACACACATAAATAATTCATTTTCTGTGGTTATAGAGTTCATTTATTAAATTGACTTTGGGAGGTTTCAAAGATTGCAATGGCTATATTAATTGATATCAGAAATTGGAATAAGAAAATGTTATTTATTACCTATAGGATTTTAGATTTTGTGGCTTCTTGCTGTTTGCTGATTCATGTGTGTTTCACCAACCAGTTGGATTTTAGGCTTCTGTTGAGGTTCTAATGATTGATATTCTGTGCCACTTTTACTTCAGGGAGTTATACATTACTGGTGGCTTCAACTGGTTAGATGAGCATTTCTTCTATTGGGCAGACTGCTGATGTTTTGTTAGACTGAGGTTGGAGTTCATCGCATAACCCAAACTGCTTAGCACTGCATCATCTTTATTACCAAATACATATAACAGGTGATTGACTTTTAGATGCATGAAAGGCTGAATAAATGCCCTAATTTTTGGCCCTATTTATGTGATGACCTTGTTGTTATTTCTTTAATTAGTTTTTAAACCTTCCAGCTATTTTCATTGTTGAAAATTCATCTACTGCTTTTGCTGATTAAATTCTTAAGATGCATTTTAGTTAATCCTGTTGTTTATGGATTTTGATTAGTAGCTATTGCTAATTTCATTTTATGTAGCTTATGAGTATATGCAATCTTTGAGAGAAAAATTTTAAATTATAAACTTTCATTTATTTTTAATATTTAACGCACACATTTTACTATTTCTTTATGTTTACAATCAACTCATTACTTATGCACACATAAATTTTATTTTAACTAAATGAATGAAAAGAGAGAATTTTTTTTGTAGTTTTTAAGACTTCATTTTTTTTCTTCTTTAATATTTTAAATTTTCTCAGTTACACTCCTCAGGCTAACTGCATTTTCTTTTAATAAATGAACTTTCTAAGTCTAATTTCTTAATTTATTCTATAATTTAGTTTTTCTCAAGTCAACCCCCCCCTTTAATTATTCTTTGCTATTGACTTTTAGCAAACTGTTTTAAACTAATAATAAAACTCTTTAAACTTAAAAGAGTTTTATTATTAGTTTAAAACAAAATTTCTATATGAGGAAACTTGGAAGCTTTTTCAGTTTCCTAGATAAGGTTTTTAGTGACCAAATTATCATGTATTTATTCATTATGTTTTGTATTATTTATCATTATGTTAACAGTTAATTATTAATTATACAAATGTAATATTCATTCTTATATAATTGTATTATTTGTAAACATATATTATTTACTTTAATAAAGTTATTTTAGAATAAAAGCAAATTTTTTAATATATATATATATAAAACTCTTGAAACTTTTTTAAACAACAACTCTCTCAACTTATTCTGGCTTATGTATTATTTATTTATTAAATCCTTCATTTCTTTTTATAAAACCTATTTTGCAATGATTTTATTTATTAGAATTTTGATTTTAAAATCTTTACGTTGTTTATGAAAATTTTTATTTTTAATAATTGTAAACAATCTTATGTGGAGTGCTATTCATTAGTGGTACAATATATATATTATAACGATCTGGAGAATATGAGACTTAATGTAATCTGCACTACAGTGCTCCATTAGGCATTTGAACCTAGAAAATTTATATAGTAGGCAGATATGTAAGTAAAAAAAATTATTTTATATATTTTAATTCTGGTCATTAGCCCATTGTCACTAGCTCAGTGGAATAGCAGTGATTTCAATTTATAAATAATTCTTATCTAAGAATATATAAAAAAGAATAAAATAAGCCACTGCCAGTAATTATACACACAAACATTTATTTATGCACATATATATATAATTTAGCATAATTATTTTAGTAACAGTTTACATTTTAAAATTTAACTTACATTTTTAACTTTGATTTTAATTTACATTTTAATTTTTATAAATTTACATTTTAATTTTTATAAGTTTGCACAGATAGATTTATAAAGGTTTGTTTTATAATATTGAGTATCGATCGGCTGCATAGATTCCACGGTCAAAAACATCTCGAATAAACATAACTGATCAAAATACAAAGTTATTAATACTGTCAATTGCAGAGGGAATACAAGAAACCCAATGGCATTCATCATAAGATACGGCATTGACATCAATGACTTATATATTCTAACCAAATATGAAAAACACAACATAATTAACTGCTAACGAATCCATGCAATGTCCATACCCAACTTAAATTTAATGCATTTTTATTTAGAGTGTCAAGTATAAATAGACCACATAGATTTGCATTTGAAAGAAAATATTCTATCCTTATTTAACCTTAGGCCAAAAGTTCACAGTCAAACTATCATCAATCCATCTGATATATCGATGCATTCAATGTAATACGAATACGGCAGCACAAAAGGTTAAGAGAAGAAATTGCCTCTCATCAGATAGGAATATAACATCTATCTGATTAGAAGAGCAATAAACAAAAAAATCCATAGAAAAGACCTGCGGTCATTTTGCGAACTTACGATTGCATTCCATAGGCAAAAAGAAAGTGTATGGCATATAAAACAATTCTGCCCATAGCGAATCTCATACTACATCTACTAATTATACCAATATATCCAATACATTGACCCAATTTAACTACAAAACAAATAACCTAAGATTACCTTCCCCTAATATAACTTTACAAATCTATATAGCCATTCACACCTGACTTAAGTTTAACATTCCTTTATTTAATTTAATGAAAAACAAAAACCATAAATAAAACTTAAAAGAACCAATAAATAAATAAATAAATAAATGAAAATGATTAAAAAATAGAAATACATCAATAAAAAAAATTAATAAGGAATTTAGTTTGGTCAGATAGGATTCTATTTCTATTTTTTTTTAATTACTGGAAAAGTTTATATTTTAAAGTTCTTTGTGTTTTCAAATTAATATTCATTTAAGTTCATAATGTGCTTACAGTTTTAGAAATGTTCATTAGTTATCCATTGCTTGCTGTTTGGAATCCAGCGTTAAAATCCCTCAATGATTCTGTGGTCCTCAATATAGGAAAAGCAATGTTTCATTTTATTTTTTTTTTATAACAACTAAATGAATTGAAAGTGTGTCTTTCAATCCCTTCACCTCCAACTCTCCAACTTAACACATCTCTGTCTTCTCTTAATTTTTTTTTACTCAACTGAAAATTTATTTCCAACCTTTTTTTATATCTAACTTTCAGATCCAATGGACATTAAATCATCGATTATGATGATCCTTCCATTGAGGTCCAATTTCCCAATGGATTTCTCTCATTAGCTATTAGTTTCTATTGTTTTCCTATCTGACCATTGCTTATACATTTAAATGCCCAAGGACTAGATCACTTGGACTAATTAAAATAATCATTTCCATTTTTCAATAACATTAATTAATTTGTTTTGTACAAACTTAGATATAATTTTATCTTTAAATCTTTACTGAAAATTTAGTTTTAAAATACTTTTTCTTTAATAAAGTTTTATTTTAATAATTTTTTTTCATCTGTGCAATTTTATATATATACAAGTTTAAGATAGAATTAATTTTCAATTTTTATGTCTTAAAAAAAAAGAAGTTTTATTTGCGAACTTTTATTTTTTTCATGTTTAATAATGTAAAAATAATAAATCTTAATAAATTTCACAAAAAATCAAGTTTTTATATTACATATAACTAAATCCATGAAACACATGGAGGCAGAGTTAAAATATTTTGATCATGCCAATTATAATGGTCTTTCTTAGATTTTTTTAAATTAAAATATCAAAATACAAAAGTATGTTAAGTTTATTATATAAAAAATAATAATAAAATATCTTAATAGATAGTTATATAAATGTAATTAATTAAATGCTTTAATTGATTTAGGAAAATCTGTTTGTTTGTCTGTTAACTTTTGAACTTTTTCAAATTAGAATGAAATTTTAAAATTAAGATTTAATATATTTAAGTTCAATATAATTGCTTGAAAATTGATATATAATTAATGTACATTTTAATCCACTTGAAATATTTATATTTTCAGTATGTCAATTAGTTTGATAGATATGGAATGGAGAATCAGAAATATATAAAAAATATTCAATTAATTTACATTTTCCAGTTAAAAATTATCCTTAGAATTTTCATTTGGTTTAAATAATGATTGCAAGATGGCACATTACTTTTTTTTTTTTAATTTAATAGCATTTTAAAATATTTAAGAAAATAGTAAGTCTGTTAAATAGTATCTAGCCAGAGTCTAACTAGAGTCTAATGTAGGGACTTGGCACCTCTCTTAGGGTCATACAGCCTATAGACAGTTCACAATATATATGTCTTCTGATTTTAATTAATATACAAAAAACTATCACATTGTGATTTGCAATACCTCTTAATGGGTTTACATACAACATATATATATATATATATATATATATATACGGATGTGCATTTTATAATATATAATAAAATGACATTTAATAAAATTAAAAAAATTATTAAATGTTACATGTATTTAATTGACACTCACTGATATATATATACAAACAGACATGTGACATAATAATTTCTACACATATTTGACTTGCCATAAAATAAAATACATGATTAAAAGTTTTATATTTTATACTTCAAGTTATATTATTAATAATGCAAACACCTTATACTAGGTTTACTTAAACTACATATAATTATACAGATGTGTCATATATTAATTTATTAACCTATTTGAATTTTTCAAAATAATAAATGAAATTAACATTTTCATAATTAATTCTCTGTTCAATATATTAGATTCACACATCTGTGTGTACATATGAAAAAGTAATATGAATCAGTTATTAATTCTTTCATAACATTTTTACCTTTTTTTAAAAAAAAAATCATTCTTGACAGTTTGTAAGTTCCTTTTATTTTTTAAAGGTTATTCTAAATTAATTACATCTTTAAATTAATCTAAAAAGATTTGTTTTATTTGATTTCTTCTTTTTATTTATTTATTTTAAAAAAATAAAGTCAATTTTGACAGGTAATTGTTGATTAATGATCAACATCTTTAAATTTAAATGTCTCTTTTGTTTTAAACTATTTAAATAATATCATTCTATATGATTTAAAAATATCAGTCTTAATATATCTATCACTTCTTACCAGTTGAATTTTATATAAATACATTTATTTGTGCTTTTCTGCATGTAGATATATCAGCATACGTTTAATTACTTTTTCTGTAATCTAAGATTTTTTTGGTAAGCTGATCTTAATGAGATTGGTTTATAGCCACATTGTGAAAAGTATAATTCATGTATGATTCCTTTCTGTCTAGGATTTAATAGACTTCAGGTCAGAAAGTTGTTTTGTCCATATTTAAAGCTATAAAGACAGAGAAGTGGGTTTTCTTTCTAGGTGTATCTAAACTCCAGCATATAGTAAAGTAGAAGCAATTGCCTCTTTTTGTCTTGATTTCAACTACATCTGATCCATGGCAGTTAAATGTATAACTGTGGAAACTAACTCTGCTACTCTGCCAACTTTAAAAAATAACTACTACAAAAAACTCTAATGTTTTTAATCAGCTGGGTGACAAAATTCATTCATTAAAGACTGATTTGCTTACCTTGATTAAAAAAAATTTAGTCCTTTCAAAAGCAACTTTTAAATTTTATCAAAAGTATAATCTACAAAGATTTTTAATAATAGATAATAGAAATGTTTACAATTATGAATTCTATTTTATCATAAATATGCTTGTTTTTAATTTCAAAATTAGAATTCAATAAAAATATTTATTAAACCTTTTTTAAATGTTTAATTTATAATAAAATAATATTTTAAATTCAAAATTATTTAATTTTTTGCTATGATTATTTTATTCCAGGAAATGTAGAAAAATATCTACAAAATTTTTGTCTGTGTTTATTTTTTCTTTTCCTTTAAACTTTATATATATATATATATATATATATATATATATATATATATATATATATATATATATATATATGGACACATACTATGTTATTGTGTGCCATGTAACATACCTGTTACAGTGCACACCAATTATAATTGTCTAATCAATTTAAAGCATGATATAATTTTACATTTCCAATAAATATGACAATTCTAAAAACTGAAACATAGTAGAGAAAATTTCTTTTAAATATTAACTTCTTTTATTGACTGTGCACTAAAAAAAATAAAATAATTGTTTCTTCAACAACAATTGGAGTTTTTAGATTTAATTTGAAATAAAAGCATGGGGGGGGGGTCCAGAACCTAATTAAGTCAATCCATATTTTTTATAACAAGAGATTGACTTAATTAATTTCTGAACTCTTCATACTTTAATTTCAAGTTGAATCTAAAAACTCCAATTGTCTTTGAAAAAACAGTTATTTTATTTCTTTTTAATGTCAAATCAATAAAAGCATTTGTTTTAAAAAATTGTTATGTCCATTATTTAATATTAACATAATTACAATTTTTTTATTTTGAATTTCTCTGAAAGAAGTTAATTATCTCACAGTATTAATAAGTTTAATTAAGAATTAAGTAAAATAACATTTATTTTATTATCTACTGCTAAAAGTAAAACTTTACTTGATTTTTTAATTATAATTTTGAATTTAATTATTTTTATTAGGATACTTATACTAAGAATTTTTTTTTAGGAAAACCACTAGCTAATATTTTTATAAAAAGGAATAATAAACTAATGTGTCTGATTTGTATGGAAAATATTTCAATTAATAATATACTCAATATTAAGAAATACTATTTATTAAAACATTCTAATTACAACAAAGTTATTGAGGAGAAAAAATATTGAAAACTTGAAAAAGAGTTTAATTAAGCAGCAGACATGTTTGATAAAAAGTATATATAAATCAAAACATTCTCTGAAAATAATTCCATTTTCTGAAGAAATTATAAAAGATTGCACTCTAGCTGCTGTAAAATTAAATTACTCTGATCATAGAAAAATTTGAAAATACAAATATAACACAAAGAACAATTACAAAGTGAATTGAAAGGTTATTGGTAATGTGGAGCAGTCATTGGTGCAAAAATTTAATTATTTTGATTGCTTTCACTAACATTTCATAAAAACAAAGACCTTATAGACATTGCACAATTCAATTTTTATTAGAGAAATATATCAAAAGATTAATATTACCAAGGAAATACTATCTCTTGCTTAACATGAGTCACCAACAATAGGCAATGGCATCTTTAATAAATTAAAAGAAAAACAGTTAAAGTTCAATTTTGGGCATCATAATTTGTCTAAAATATCCACGGATGAAGCCAATTCAATGGGTCAAAAGAGCAATGATATTTTCATACATTCCAACAAAGATATTGCTCAAAATAAATTCAAGAAAAATATTTTTCATTACATCATTCATCAATAAAATGTATGTCTTAATATTCTTAACATGGAGAATATAATGATTGTGGTAGTTAAATACAAAAATGAAATTAAATCCAAAGCATTGTGTCCTAATGAAAATTCTTGAAATTTCCAAAGATCTTGAAATTGATTATTGGGATTTAACATATTATTGCAAAATTTGATGTCTTTGAAAAAGAGCTAGGTTAAATAGATTAAGCTTTTCATACAAAAAAAGAAAAACACTTAGCAGAATAGAGAAATGAAAATGGTTGTGTGATTTCTCATTTTCATTGATATAACTATCCATTTGAATGACCTAAATATAAAATTAAAAAAAAATCAAGTAGTTACACAATTAAATGGACATGTTTGTGTCTTTAAGAAAATGAAACTTTTTTAAAACCAGTTAAAAAACAATAATTTCATCAGTTTTCCAACATTTATTATTATTTTTAATAATGTTTATTCAAAAAAATACATTGATATTTTAATAACAGCACACAATGAATTCCAAGAAAGGTTCTCTACTTTTGAAAGCAAAAAACTTATTTTGAAATATTTTCATATTTATTGTTATATCCAGCATAAGAAAAATTCTTGAAAAATACTAAATTGAGATTAAAGAACTTCTAGAGAAAACAAATTTAAAAATGAAATTTATGGAATTATTTAATATTGAATTAAAAAAAATGGATTTTCAAAATTTTTCAAATTTACTTGATAATAGAAAAAAAAAAATATCAGTACTTGGAAGAACATGTAAGTGTGAACTATTTTTTTTCAAAATGATGTTAATAAAATCACAGTGAAGAAGTTGCATAGTCAATACAAATTTTGAGTTCAACTTATGCATACCTACTATTAAAATTAGATCAGGTTCAAATTCTTTATTAAAAAAATAAGCAGTGGCTAAAAACATATTATGGATCAGATTAATACTTTTTGTTTTTATTTTGGATAAAGATTTATGTTTTTTAACTTTATGTTGTAACATGTAATAGTAAAAAAAAATAATATTGTTACTTTATTTTTAATTCACACAATGTGTATCATACTTATTTAATAAAAAAAAGTTGAAATTGACCCATTAATTGAAAGCGTTGCTCACCTCGGATGTAAATCATCATGTGAAGAAAAATATATCAGTTAATAATACAAATTTTAGATGAAAAAAGGTCATCGCACCCGCCTTGGAAGCCCAGTTAATAATACAAATTTTAGATAAAAAAAAAGGTTTTAAGTGACATTACTAGTTATTATTTGTTACGGTTTTATTTACAACTAAATAATATAGATATCATCAGTTGTCAATGATTAAAAAAACAATAATGACAATGTATACATTTTAAAAAGAAATGAACATATACTTGTGTGTTTTTGCAATATTGATTTTTGTTTACATTGTAATAGAAACAAACGTTTACATTTAACTTGTTTATCTATGTTTATTTGTAAAATTATTAAATATGTAAAATGTACTTTTAGATTTTACCAGAGTGGGTTTTTATCAGAAAATGAATGAACTGAAAATTTATTGACATAAAACAGAATACATTGATTGTAAATAATTTTCGTATTATTTTTTGTTATTTTGCTTTTTTTTATAATTAAAAATTCAATTTTAATATTTCAAAAAATGTTTTTATTATTAGAACATAATTTTTTTAAGCATACAGATGTTTTGGAGAATAATTTTTGTCTATTAAATTCAGTTTTTATTTTGAAGACTTAAATGAAATCTTTTGTTTTGATTATTTGTTTATTTTGAAAAATTGATATTTTATTTTCTAGGCTAATTTATCTTTTGATTTTAGACTTTTAACAAAATTAAAAATATATATATAAAAATAAAATATTTTTTTTCCTATTAAAACATGTTAGTAAAATAAAACATGAAAAAAAATTAAATAAGATCTGGAAGTGTGTCGAAAAAAAACACACAAATTATATAAAAGATCTTTCTATTATTATTTATCTTTTGTGATATTTTCTTTATATTCATGATATTTTTTCAAGAATTGACATAATAAGCAAACATCCAACTAAACCTGATATATTAAAAATTAACACTATTAATAAAAAATAATGATGAAAAAATATGGATGATGATATGTGTGTGCATGTATACATTAATCAAATCTAGTTTAGATATAAAAAGTATTAAGAAATAACTCTATATATCTCCAGAGTTTATGAATATTATATATATATATATATATATATATATATATATATATATATATATATATATATATATATATATATATATATATATATATATAAACCCTCTCCCATAACCTCCATCTTCTTCACTTATTTACTTTATTATATTTATAATTGCCCAGGCGCCAATTCTATGCAAAATAGAATAAAATTTATAATTATAAATTATATTTAAACTTATTTAAAAGGTTTTATATTACAACCACTCCATGGCCTAGCTCAGTTGAGATTATAGGATATGGTCTTTATATATGAGGCCAACAAGGATGATAAAATGGCTAAAAACAATAATACTATAAGGTTAATTTAAATATGTTCAGAGCATCTATTCAATACTAAAACAATTGAACAATCATCAATTATCATATTTAGCACAGGATAGATATTGATTAGGACCAGGTACCTTTATATCCATATCACCATCTATTCTAAGCAAAGTAAAATATATTATTGGCATTGTAATACTGAGATTTATTACCACCAGACAAATTAAATGAAACTTGAATTATATTGAGAAACTTCTATCTGCTATAACTATGTTATATTAACCAGATGTGTGTGTGTGGAAATGAAGGATCAAACGTAAATAGTCAAGCAATTCATTTGGACTTTTAATTCATTAAAATATTTATTAAAAAAAATAAAAAATAAAAGACAAAAGAAATAATTATAATAAAAAAAATATTATTTATGCACCTTGATAACCAATTACATCTCTTCTAAAGCAAAATCAAAATTGACTACTATTTAATATGTTAATCATATATCTTCGAATATGTGCATTTGATTATATTGTAAAGATAATGTATTCATGAAATATATTTTATTAGATTATTTATAAACTTGTATGATGCCACAAATCAATCATCTTTTACATATTATAAAAAAATTATATAACACTTATCTGTTACAATTGGTTTAAATCATCTAACAGTAACTATACAAAATAAATAAAGGCAGGGTAAAATAATACACAAACACTTATACCTATATGCTTAAGGGTTAACGAATATCTCCAAACTTAATCTACATAATCTAATTGTCCCTTGACTATTTCTACCTTCAATTCACATTCAATATACTTCCTATATACCGAACTTATAACAGATAAGGTTTTAATTCTTAATTTTCTTTAAATATACCTCATTAACTAAATTGCATAATAAATACGACATCTTTAAAATAATAATGTATAGCATCATGCACACATCCAAATATCTAGAATCACCTATTATATACTTTCTAAATCATACAAAATAATAAATTATCATACTCTAATGATAATGAAATTACATTGTTTTTTTTTTTTAAAGAACACAAAACAAAAACAAACAAAAAAATTGTTTATACATCTATTGTAATAAAAAAAAAAATTTGTCAATATCTCATTATTACATATTAAGTTTTTTAAAAGAAAATTGAAAGTTGAAAGTTAAAGAAACATACATATTAGTTTTAAAAACAACAGTAAATTATGACATTAAAAAAATGTCTATATGATTGTTAAGCATAACTTGTTAAGATTGATAAGAGTTTTTTTTATCCTAGAATTCCATGACGGGCATTAAAAATGACCTTTGCATGCATTGACATTATTTCACTATATATACGCAAATATCAAACTTATACAGTAGAAAATTATCTTCTTGTTATAAAATTAAGTAGATAAACCTTTTCATTTGGAATTTTGCTTTGTAGAATATTGATATAAAATGATTAGAATTTAATATTAGATGTTTGGTTTTAGCGTCTAATGAAAAAATTTGTGCTAGCTTTATTTTACACAATTTTGCCATTTTAATATTACTTACTTTTGGCAATATCTTAAAATAAATTATAATTACTTATCTTACGTGACATCAAGGTATTTTTGAAAGGTAGTGGACTTGAACCATGGTTTAATAGAAGTTTGGAGCTGATTTTCCCTCTGGGTCTCTCTCTTCATCGTTTTATTACTCCAGTAGTATAATAAAAAATTTACATAAACATATCATTAGAATCCTTGCTATGTTTTTTTAATATTTGTAATACTTTTAGAGAGTTTTTTGATTATTTTATTTTTTTTTCTTACATTTTCTCCCTTGGAAATTTTTACTTTCTTCGAGTTTTAAACTTTATGTCTTTCTTCCATTCACGCCCTCTGTGTTTCTATGACAATCAACTTTGGAAGCTTGCCAAAAATATTATTTATAAAAATATTAACAATTAAATGTTTAAATATAATAAACATAGCAATAAAAATATTAAATATTAATTATTAATTTTAGAAATGTTATTTACTATTACAAATAATCTTTATCATTTTTTAAAACATAAGATTCTAAGACAATATAGAATCAGTAACTTATAAATAAAAATAGAGAAAAGAAAATTCTAATGCATAATATATTTATGCATCTGCCTATTATGACATGTAAATCCTTTACTATACACAAACATCTACCACTAAACATATAGTCCAAAACTCCACCAATCAATATACCCATTTAAAATTTTAATTTTGCTAAACTCCAAATTTTAACTAGCAAATAACATCACAATTTAAGTTTAGTTTTCCTAATAACTCGATTTTAAATATTAACTTATATCACAATTCATTTTTCTCAGCTAATTAATTTCAGCTATTGTTAGCACAAATGTGACCTTCCCACAACCTGGAAGGTTACAATCCTTCCCCCTTATGAAAGAAAAATGAATTAGATAAACAACAATCAATATTAATAACACATTAAGTTTTTAATTAAGATCATTCCTCAATTTGAAAATTGTTTGTCAAATAAACATAAAACAATAAAAACATTTAATGCTTTTATAAACACATGTTTATATTATACTTTAACAACATTATATAAGCAAAAAAAAATAAAAATAATACTTACATTCTATATTGAACAATATGTATAACTTTTATTAATCATGTCTTGCAGGACATGGAACCAAACTGTGAGCATTATAGGTTACTTTAAACCTTGCTCGATTATTCTTTATTTCCTTTCTTCTGACAAGTTTATTTCTACAAGATTTCATTTTCACTTTACTAGATTTAACTCTAATCTTTTTAAAATATCTTAATTTATTGTTCACTTTCTTAAATGATTTATATTAAATACTTCTTCCTTTATTCCTTTGAGTTTGATCTTAGCCTTTCCAACTTTTTTTCTTCATCAACAATCTTTCTGTCAAAATTCAAATTAACTAACTTTTCATTTATTAATCTAAATTTGACTTTTGCTTTCCCAATATCTCTTATATAATCTACACCTTTATTAAGATAACTTAACTTAACCTTCTCTTTACTCCTCTTTTTGAATTTTACTTTAATTTTCCTCATATGTTCATTGTGATTAATTATCTCTCTCATAAAATCTACTTTGGTTTTTTTCTTACTTTTATGTTTAAGCTTTACTTTGGCTGTGCCTAAATCTCTTTCCGGATTACTAACTTTTCTAAGAAAATTTAAATCAGACTTCTCTGTATTCTTAATTTTACATTTTATTTTCACCTTACCGACTTCTCTAGCATGACTAACACTTTCTATTAAACATTTCGTACTACATATTACATGTTTAGTATCTCCATAAAATATTTTTTTAAAAACATTCACTGTCACCTTATGTTCTAAATAATCAAAAACACACTTTGGAATTATGTCTTCATTTTTATTTTTAAATTTATTACCTGTAATATCAGTAACCTTAAGCAATTCATTCACCAAAATTTCTAGATACTTCATGTCTAAGGAAATTATTTCTGTCTTCATTGATTTACTAATTTCTTTCTTTTTATCAAGATTCTCCTTGAAATCCTTAAGCATGTCTATATCTTCAGTTTTCTCTAATTTTAAATCCTGATTAACTATTTCTCTAACTTCTTTGTATACATTTATTTCATCACTGGCTAAACTAACATTCTTTGTAATCTGCATATATCGATCATTATATTCTCTTGCATTTCTAGCTTTATTTTGGGTATTTCTAACCTTGCTTCTAGCTTTGTCTCTAGTTTCACTTCTAATTTTATCTCTGACATTTCTGACTTTATTTCAACTATCATCTCCTCTGATTTCTTTTGACTCAATTTTATTTCTATTAGCTCTGATTTCAATTCTACAAACATTTCTTCTGACTTTTGTCTATCTTCTACTTGTCCAGACTTTAGTTCTGCAAACGTCTCTTCTGACTTTTTTTTATCTTCTACTCGACTAGATTCTAATTTGGCAAACACCTCTTCAGATTTTTCTCTATCCTCTGCTCGACCCGACTTTAATTCTATTTGACCAGACTTTAATTCTTTTAGTTCTGTTAATATATTTTTTAATAACATTGACATATCACCATCTAGAGTCTGAGGGATAGTATCTCTCAGTCTACTAGACTTTCCATAGGACATACCTATAGTTTCATTTCCTGATTCAAGATCAGGGGACATCGCAACAATGTCTGAAGATGGTGTCTCTTGAGACCCACCCAAACTATCGTATAAATTAAATTCTTCCATTTTATAATCTCTTTAAAAATTTATTAATACTATCTAAGAAAACAAGGTTTACCAGCCCCAACCTCCACCAAATCAACAATTCAAATTCACCACCACTACCTAAAATGACATAAAATTTACACAATTTTATTTTCCCATATAATGTTCGATTTTACACACACACATAGATAAGAAGACATTAAGTTTTAACTAGATACAATTAATCTAAACATAGCTGAAATTATATATTAAATTTTACATGTTCCGCTATAGTCATATTACAAACTACACCAATTCAAATAACTGACAAAAGACCAAAATAATTTAAACATATTCATTTATCTTTATGCTGTATTGGGTGCATTCAAATATTATAACCAGCATTTATAACAAAAAAAAAATTCATAACCAAAATCAAATTAATGATGACATGCATTTATTATGATGACTGATATACAATTTTTACTTAAATATGGTAAATGCCAATCTTTGCATAAGAATATAGAAAATAGGCTGTTAAGAAGGAGCTATATATTCAAGTTATATATTTATCCATTTTTCTAAAGATCCAACAGATACTGACAGCCAAAAGAGTTATTAGCAGTTTACAATTTTGAGATGGATAGAAGAACTCCATCACTGCTCTCAAAACATACAATGCTCCATGAATACTCTGATGATCATCTCACTTTAACCACTCTAAGCTACCACAACCCATAATATTCTATTACAAACACTATCACAATGCCCTGCTTACATCCATGTCTTAGGGGATATTTATAAAATATTGCCTTGCTCTCTCTGGAGTCTTAGAGGCAAAATCATGGCAGGACTACTGTTAACTGCTTCATGATAATTAACAACTGATATCATAATTTGGGTTGGAGCAGTGAATGAGAACAATCAGTCACCAGTGACATGAATACACCATATACTTAAGACAATAACAAAAGTTCTCCATCCCATCACCAAAATTTGCAACACAACCAACAAAACTCCAACAATCAAGTATTCTATTTAACCTTCAAAATTATAGACTTTCTATAGCAGAAGTGTTCCAAATATGAACAATATTAACACTTTATAATTTAATACTATCAATAATTCTATGTTTATCTAGCATCAGTACTATATTTAATTGATAAGCAAAAGATAAATATAAAAAAAATGTTGGCATCAACTTTAAAATTTACGCTAAATTGTGATATTTATATAGCTTTATAATTGAAATTAAGCTGTCTCATGGCTGTATTTATTTATTTCACCTAAAAAAATGTTTTTTTAAACTATACATCTGACATTTATATATCTGTTACACATCTTTCAGGTATTGGCTTATTTCAAACTATAATTTGCTTATTTCAAATCTTAGTTAATGCTCCATCTACCCCTAGTTCCATTGAACTCTTACTACCTTTCTAACACTTTAATTTTCTTTCTCCTTATTGTCACAAACACATATTAACAAATGTATAGTATATATACACTGAGATAGTACAAGCTCCACATATAATTAGTTTATATATATAAAAACTATCTTATTCTTTTTAAATAAATATTTTGACTAACAATACTGTTTTACTCATATAGCTTATGGTATTTAGCCAACAAAATTAATTAATGAACCTAGGTTTCGATAATCCTGGAGACATTAAAACATAAACCACCAAAGAAAAAAAACATAGACACTTTATAAAGTCTAATATTTAATTAATATAGACCCCAATGATTGATCCAAGGTCACCACTTTAACCAATTAAACCAACAAAAGATAAATATTTTACAGGATATGAGACTTGCCACTTAACCCATGTATATCAAGCCATCCACATTGCATGCCACCACTTAACCATAAATATATCAGGCTATGAGACTTAATTAAACAGGGACATGATTGGGCAGCTACTTTACCCTAAATATATAATCAAGATCCCATGATTGTCAGGCCCTACAATTGGGTGGTGACTTTAACCCTCTCTGATAACCTCCATCTTTTTCACTTATTTACTTTATTATATTTATAATTGCCCAGGTGCCAATTCTATGCAAAATAGAATAAAATTTCAAATTATAAATTATATTTAAACTTATTTAAAAGGTTTTATATTACAACCACTCCATGGCCTAGCTCAGTTGAGATTATAGGATATGGTCTTTATATATGAGGCCAACAAGAATGATGGAAACGTCTATAAACAATAATACTATAACATTAATTTAAATATGTTCAGAGCATCTATTCAATACTAAAACTATTGCACAATCATCAATTATCATATTTACCACAGGATAGATATTGATTAGGACCAGGTACCTTTATATCCATATCACCATCTATTCTAAGCAAAGTAAAATATATTATTGGCATTGTAATACTGAGATTTATTACCACCAGACAAATCAAATAAAACTTGAATTATATTGACAAACTTATATCTTCTATAACTATGTTATATTAACCAGATGTGTGTGTGTGGAAATGAAGGATCGAACGTAAATAGTCAAGCAATTCATTTGGACTTTTAATTCATTAAAATATTTATTAAAAAAAAAATAAAAATTAAAAGACAAAAAAAATAATTATAATAAAAAAAATATTATTTATGCATCTTGATAACCAGTTACATCTCTTCTAAAGCAAAATCAAAATTGACTACTATTTAATATGTTAATCATATATCTTCGAATATGTGTGTTTGATTATATTGTAAATACAATGTATTCATGAAATATATTTTATTAGATTATTTATAAACTTGTATGATGCCACAAATCAATCATCTTTTACATATTATAAAAAAAATATATAACACTTATCTGTTACAATCGGTGTAAATCATCTAACAGTAACTATACAAAATAAATAAAGGCAGGGAAAAATAATATCCAAACACTTATACCTATATGCTTAAGGGTTAACAAAAATCTCCAAACTTAATCTTCATAATCTAATTGTCCCTTGACTATTTCTACCTTCAATTCACATTCAATATACTTCCTATATACCAAACTTATAACAGATGTTTTAATTCTTTATTTTCTTTAACAATACCTCATTAACTAAATTGCATAATAAATACGACATCTTTAAAATAATAATGTATAGCATCACGCACACATCCGAATATCTAGAATCACCTATTATATACTTTCTAAATCATACAAAATAATAAATTATCATACTCTAATGATAATGAAATTACATTGGTTTTTTTTAAAGAACACAAAACAGAAACAAAAAAAAAATTGTTTATACATCTATTGTAATCAAAAAAAAATTATTTGTCAATATCCCATTATTACATATTGAGTTTTTTAAAAGAAAATTGAAAGTTGAAAGTTAAAGAAACATACATATTAGTTTTAAAAACAATGGTAAATTATAACATAATAAAAAATGTCTATCCGATTGTTAAGCATAACTTGTTAAGAATGATAAGTTTTTTTTTATCCTAGAATTCCATGATGGGCATTAAAAATGACCTTTGCATGCATCGGCATTATTTCACTATATATACGCAAATATCAAACTTATACAGTAGAAAATTATCTTCTTGTTATAAATTTAAGTAAATAAACCTTTTCATTTTGAATTTTGCTTTGTAGAATATTGATATAAAATGATTGGAATTTAATATTAAGCGTTTGGTTTTAGCATCTAATGAATAAATTTGTGATAGCTTTATTTTACACAATTTTGCCATTTTAATATTACTTACTTTTGGCAATATCTTAAAATAAATTATAATTACTTATCTTACATGACATCAAGGTATTTTTGAAAGGTAGTGGACTTGAACCATGGTTTAATAAAAGTTTGGAGCTGATTTTCTCTCTGGGTCTATCTCTTCATGGTTTTATTACTCCAGTAGTATAATAGAAAATTTACATAAACACATCATTAGAATCCTTGCGATGTTTTTTTATATTTGTAATACTTTTAGAGAGTTTTTGGATTCCTTTAAGTTTTTTTTCTTACATTTTCTTCCTTGGAAATTTTTACTTTCTTCAAGTTTTAAACTTTATGTTTTTCTTCCACTCACACACTCTGTGTTTCTATGACAATCAACTTTGGAAGCTTGCCAAAAATATTATTTATAAAAATTTTAACAATAACATGTTTAAATATAATAAACATAGCAATAAAAATATTAAATATTAATTATTAATTTTAGAAATGTTATTTACTATTACAAATAATCTTTATCATTTTTTAAAACATAAGATTCTAAGACAATATATAATCAGTAACTTATAAATAAAAATATAGAAAAGAAAATTCTAATGCATAATATATTTATGCATCTGCCTATTATGACATGTAAATCCTCTACTATACACAAACATCTACTACTAAACATATAGTCCAAAACTCCACCAATCAATATACCCATTTAAAATTTTAATTTTGCTAAAATCCTAATTTTAACTAGCAAATGACATCACAATTTAAGTTTAGTTTTCCTAAAAACTCGATTTGAAATATTAACATATATCACAATTCATTTTTCTCAACTAATTACTTTCAGCCATTGTTAGCACAAATGTGACCTCCCCACATTTCTTTCTGGTGCCAACCTTGAAGGTTACAATCCTTCCTCCTTATGAAAGAAAAATTAATGGGATAAACAACAATTAATATTAATAACACATTAAATTTTACATTACGATCATTCCTCAATTAGAAAATTGTTTGTCGAATAAACATAAAACTATAAAAACATTTAATGCTTTTATAAACACATGTTTATATTTTACTTTAGCAACATTATATAAGCAAAAGAAATAAAAAAAATAATACATTCTATATTGAACAATATGTATAACTTTTATTAATCATGTCTTGCAGGACATGGAACCAAACTGTGAGCATTATAGGTTACTTTAAACCTTGCTTGATTATTCTTTATTTTTTTTCTTCTGAAAAGTTTATCTCGACAAGATTTCATTTTTACTTTACTAGATTTAACTCTAATCTTTTTAAAATATCTTACTTTATTGATCACTTTCTTAAGATGATTTATATTAAATACTTCTTCCTTTATTCCTTTCAGTTTGATCTTAGCCTTTCCAACTTTTTTTTCTTCATCAACAATTTTTCTGTCAAAATTCAAATTAACTATCTTTTCATTTATTAATCTAAATTTGACTTTTGCTTTCCCAATATCTCTTATATAATCTACACCTTTATTAAGATGACTTATCTTAACCTTCTCTTTACTCCTCTTTTTGAATTTTACTTTAATTTTCCTCATATGTTCATTGTGATTAATTATCTCTCTCATAAAATCTACTTTGGTTTTTTTCTTACTTTTATGTTTAAGCTTTACTTTGGCTTTGCCTAAATCTCTTTCCAGATTACTAACTTTTCTAAGAAAATTTAAATCAGACTTCTCTGTATTCTTAATTTTACAATTTAATTTCACCTTACCGATTTCTCTAGCATGACTAACACTTTCTATTAAACATTTCATACTACATATTACATATTTAGTATCTTCATAAAATATTTTTTTAAAAACATTCGCCATCACCTTATGTTCTAAATAATCAAGAACACACTTTGGAATTATGCTTCATTTTTATTTTTAAATTTATTACCTGTAATATCAGTAACCTTAAGCAATTCATTCACCAAAATTTCTAGATACTTCATGTCTAAGGAAATTCTTTCTGTCTTCATTGATTTACTAATTTCTTTCTTTTTATCAAGATTCTCCTTGAAATCCTTAAGCATGTCTATATCTTCAATTTTCTCTAATTTTGAATCCTGATTAACTATTTCTCTAAGTACTTTGTATACATTTATTTCATCACTGGCTAAACTAACATTCTTATTAATCTGCATAACTTGATCATTATATTCTCTTGCATTTCTAGCTTTCTAACCTTCCTTCTAGCTTTGTCTCTAGCTTCACTTTTAATTTTATCTCTGACATTTCTGACTTTATTTCAACTATCATCTCCTCTGATTTCTTTTGACTCAATTTTATTTCCATTAGTTCTGATTTCAATTCTACAAACATTTCTTCTGACTTTTGTCTATCTTCTACTTGTCCAGACTTTAGTTCTGCAAACATCTCTTCTGACTTTTTTTTATCTTCTACTCGACTAGACTCTAATTTGGCAAACATCTCTTCAGATTTTTCTCTATCCTCTGCTCGACCAGACTTTAATTCTACTTGACCAGACTTTAATTCTTTTAGTTCTGTTAATATATTTTTAATAACATTGACATATCACCATCTAGAGTCTGAGGGATAGTATCTCTCATCCTACTAGACTTTTCATAGGACATACCTATAGTTTCATTTCCTGATTCAAGATCAGGGGACATCGCAACAATGTCTGGAGATGGTGTCTCTTGAGACCCACCCAAACTATCGTATAAATTAAATTCTTCCATTTTATAATCTCTTTAAAAATTTATTAATACTATCTAAGAAAACAAGGTTTACCAGCCCCAACCTCCACCAAATCAACAATTCAAATTCACCACCACTACCTATAATGATATAAAATTTCCACAATTTTTTTTCCCCATATAATGTTCGATTTTCCACATATACATAGATAAGAAGACATTAAGTTTTAACTAGATACAATTAATCTAAACATAGCTGAAATTATAAATTAAATTTTACATGATCCGCAATAGTCATATTACAAACTACACCAATTCAAATAACTGATAAAAGACCAAAATAATTTAAACATATTCATTTATCTTTATGCTGTATTGGGTGCATTCAAATTATAACCATCATTTATAACAAAAAAAAAATTCATAACCAAAATCAAATTAATGATGACATGCATTTATTATGACGACTGATATACAATTTTTACTTAAATATGGTAAATGCCAATCTTTGCATAAGAATATAGAAAATAGGTTGTTAAGAATGAGCTATATATTCAAGTTATATATTTATCCATTCTTCTAAAGATCCAACAGATACTGACAGCCAAAAGAGTTATTAGCAGTTTACAATTTTGAGATGGATAGAAGAACTCCATCACTGCTCTCAAAACATACAATGCTCCATGAACACTCTGATGATCATCTCACTTTAACCACTCTAAGCTACCACAACCCATAATATTCTACTACAAACACTATCACAATGCCCTGCTTACATCCAAGTCTTAGGGGCTATTTATAAAATATTGCCTTGCTCTCTCTGGAGTCTTAGAGGCAAAATCATGGCAGGACTACTGTTAACTGCTTCATGATAATTAACAACTGATATCATAATTTGGGTTGGAGCAGTGAATGAGAACACTCAGTCATCAGTGACATGAATACACCATATACTTAAGACAATAACAAAAGTTCTCCATCCATCACCAAAATTTGCAACACAACCAACAAAACTCCAACAATCAAGTATTCTATTTAACCTTCAAAATTATAGACTTTCTATAACAGAAGTGTTCCAAATATGAACAATATTAACACTTTATAATTTAATACTATCAATAATTCTATGTTTATCTCGCATCAGTACTATATTTAATTGATAAGGAAAAGATATATATATATATATAAAAATGTTGGCATATATATATTTATAAATAAATGTAAATATACATTTATATATAAGGAAAAGATATATATATATATATAAAAATGTTGGCATCAACTTTAAAATTTACTATAAATTGTGATATTTATATAGCTTTATAATTGAAATTAAGCTGTCTCATGGCTGTATTTATTTATTTCACCTAAAAAAAATGTTTATTTAAACTATACATCTGACATTTATATATCTGTTACACATCTTTCAGGTATTGGCTTATTTAAACTCTAATTTGCTTATTTCAAACCTTAGTTAATGCTCCATTTACCCCTAGTTCCATTTTATTCTTAATATCTTTCTAACACTTTAATTTTCTTTCTCCTTATTGTCACGAACAAATATTAACAAATGTATAGTATATATACACTGAGATAGTACAAGCTCCACATATAATTAGTTTATATATATAAAAACTATCTTATTCTTTTTAAATAAATATTTTGACTAACAATACTGTTTTACTCATATAGCTTATGGTATTTAACCAACAAAATTAATTAATGAACCTAGGTTTAGATAATCCTGGAGACATTAAAACATAAGCCACCAAAGAAAAAAAAAAACATAGACACTTTACAAGGTCTGGTATTTAATTAATACAGACCCCAATGATTGATCCAAGGTCACTACTTTAACCAATTAAACCAACAAAAGATAAATATTTTACAGGATATGAGACTTGCCACTTAACCCATGTATATCAAGCCATCCACATTGCATGCCACCACTTAACCGTAAATATATCAGGTTATGAGACTTAATTAAACAGGGACATGATTGGGCAGCTACTTTACCCTAAATATATAATCAAGTCCCACGATTGTCAGGCCCCACGATTGGGTGGTCACTTTAACCCTCTCCCATAACCTCCATTTTCTTCACTTATTTACTTTATTATATTATAATTGCACAGGTTCCAATTCTATGCAAAATAGAATAAAATTTCAAATTATAAATTATATTTAAACTTATTTAAAAGGTTTTATATTACAACCACTCCATGGCCTAGCTCAGTTGAGATTATAGGATATGGTCTTTATATATGAGGCCAACAAGGATGATAGAAACATCTATAAACAATAATACTATAAGGTTAATTTAAATATGTTCAGAGCCTCTATTAAATACTAAAACTATTGCACAATGATCAATTATCATATTTAGCACAGGGTAGATAAGCATTAGGACCAGGTACCTTTATATCCATATCACCATCTATTCTAAGCAAAGTAAAATATATTATTGGCATTGTAATACTGAGGTTTATTACCACCAGACAAATTAAATAAAACTTGAATTATATTGACAAACTTATATCTTCTATAACTATGTTATATTAACCAGATGTGTGTGTGTGGAAATGATAGATCGAACGTAAATAGTCAAGCAATTCATTTGGACTTTTAATTCATTAAAATATTTATTAAAAAAATAAAAAATAAAAAACAAAAGAAATAATTATAATAAAAAAATATTATTTATGCACCTTGATA